>JAQGAI010001403.1:0-14858 GCA_034696905.1 Lepidocyrtus violaceus | reverse complement strand
GTGCTCTTCCGATCGGAGCAGTAGCCATGAACTTGACGGTTATGTTATGATTATGATGACCTCGCTTTTGTGAGGTGGATGGAGTGGGAGCATTTTCATCCTAAACTTTATTAATGTTTTTTTTGAAAGTGTGTTGGGGAGTGGTGGGGTCCAAAGAGAAGGCAATACTATTCCAAACTGTACTTTAAGTTTTTGTTTTTCCTTCTCATCAAACTCGACTGGGCTTGCCTAAAAGTTTGGACATGGACCATCCGCATCACCCACACCACCCTCAGTACCACCTTCCATCTGCCTCGTAAAATGTTATCTGTTGAGTTGATGATGATGATGTACAACTATTTTTTACTAACATAAACACTTTTTCTCTGATGATGTCTCCCCAGGGGCTACACATGGAATGGAGCAACTCCGGAGAGTTTTTAGCAGTGGCGGGCTCCCGACCTATTGAAGTCCTCCATGAGAATGGGAACCGAGTGAAGGAATACTCCAACTCTCTCCACGCATACAATCATCAAGGGACACGGATAGTGAACATTAACATTCCACACGTTTTGGTAAGTCCAAAAGGGAAAGCTGGCGTGCATGCATACTAAATTATATAATGAGGTGGTTGAGGAAAATTGGAGGAGGAAGAAAGGGAAAGCTAAAACCCGGTGGAGGGGGATGGCAAGTCATTATGCAAATCACCTTTCATGTTCCTCCACAACTACAACTACCTTACTCTCTTCCTATCTAGTAATTTTATTTTGTAGGCAAAAGAAGAACAAGTTGACTTTAATTTAATTTTCATTTATTCTTCCTTCATTTTTTCTCTCTCTCCAGTCTCCGGTGACCTCAATGACCTGGGGTCACAATGACAAGCGGATCTTCGTCGCAACCGGAAAGCTGGTCCATGTCGGGTGGGTCTCCAAACGCATCGCAAGTCTGCAGCTCCTCTGTCGTCTCGCCATTTACAAGTCCCTGAGCACGGAGACTTGCGTGTCGCATTTGCCCCTGCCCCTCCCAGTTCGAGCTTTGATCACTTCCCTCCACACACAAACCATTCCGGTAAGCAAAGAAAATGTTGCCTGCACTCTTTAATTTCCTTATTTTTACTACCTCTACATCATCTCATTCTTCTCCACATCCACAAAAAAATGTAAAACGAAATTGCTTCAGACTGTAAAAACTACGGAACAAGAAGCAAGAACGAGGGAAGAGAAAGGACGCTCCTCCAACATGAGATGAGTCTGAGATCATAAAACTAATCCTTTTGTACTGATGTGTTCCTCCCAAACTCACCCTTCCTCCCTAGGAAAAAAACCTGTTTAATGGCTACTTTCACAATTTTACCGTTTATGGCCTTCTGGCTACCATACCACATCCACATCATCCCTCCAAGCACGTAAACGTAACAGACCATAAAAAAGATTGGGAAATGGGGATACAGTGCAAGGAACTGGCTTAACGGACAAAGCTTTAGTGGATATTTTTCTTGTCTTGTCCACATCTCATCTTCCCTTCTTGGTTGAATACGGGATTTTATTTTCTCTGTTGCGTTTTTAAAGGAAATGGGCTTTTATGGAAGGGGAGCTCTAATGATATGTTTTTTCCTTTTTTTAGCCGGAAGTATTATCCGATGGGTATAGCTTTAGCCGAACCTAATAATGATGATATATGAATATGCTTTCTTATATCACCCTCTGACACACACACATTGCCCATGTTAGTTCATCATTTTTTCCTGGAAAGATTTTTTTTTCTGGAGGTGTAGTTGGATGATAATGGCTTGGTGGATCTGATCTAGCAGCAGCAGCTTCTCCAGAGAGAAATCTTTCGTAATTTGAGTTAAAGTGGAGGGAAACCGCATGAAAGCACTCTCCCTTCCTCTTTAGTATAGTTAGTTGGCTGATATGGTTTGCTATGCACTAGCACTGCTGATGCTGTGGAGGATGAAGTTTTTAGTAAAAGGGAAAGTCAGGCTTGTAAATTTTCATGTTCATTGTTTACCTAACTGCTACGGTTTTTGGGCCATGCCATCATGACATGACCATCTTCATCATTCAGATTCATCCTGCGCACCTTTTCTTGGCTTTAATGAGCATATTATTATGCCAGGAGAAGATGCTCTGGGGGGAGAGGGTAGCCTTTCTTACATAGGTACATAGGTAGTTAGTTAGTAGTTACCTCTAATATATATTCTGGATTTTATGTAAAGGAAGCCAAAAAGAAACTTTCTTTCTTCTATTCTGGAAGAAGAAGAGTCCATGCCCAGGTTTCCCATTACCGCAATAAGTTCCCCTTTCCATTTATATATTATTATGAGTTGATGGCTTGACCATGTGCATTTTATTGGTCTCTGGAAGGAAATTAGAAAGTCTGTGGGGAACCAGTGGAGAAAATAGATGGAGAGGAGAAAGCAAATAGATTTTTATATAAAAAAAAGATGCGGTGGTCTTATAATTTTTTTTTCTTGGAATGGGCTAAATGTATGACTTCCTTTTTAAGAGGAAGTGGATAGGATAATGATAAGAAGAGGAGGCAAAAATATATAATCTTGCCAAGCTAAGAATGTTAAAAAATAAGGAGAAAAAATCCTTCTTTTGTGGGGAAAGGGAATACAAAAAATCTACTGGTGGATGGAGGATAATAATGAGGTGAAGTGGGAGTAATCCAGTTTTTCTGTTCTGCTCCTCTCATAATAGTAAAGGTAAGCCATTTCATTTTATTTTTTCATGTCTGATTTTTTTTTTCGCAGTCCCTTCTGCCAAACGTGAAGGATTTGCGAGATTTTGTGAGCCATCCACCCACGGGTAATCTCCGTCTCTACTGTACAATGATAAGACATGATGACGATGCAAATCAGAGTCCAGGCACAGCATACACCTTATACTTGGAGTATATGGGAGGACTAATCCCAATTTTGAAGGGGAAGCGGACCTCGAAAATCCGACCGGAATTTGTTATCTACGATCCGCAGGCAACTGAAGGTTCGTTACATACATTACATACCTATATACTTTTTTTATAAAGTGAAAGGGGATTTTTTTTCCTGGATTTTTTCATGGCTTTGGTTTGGTTCATTTTTTTAAAGAAAATTCATTATTCATGGGCCATGTTTCTTATCTCTGCTTTCTCTTCTTCTTTTTATTTTTTTTCTCGGCTGAAGTTGAGAGAAGCTTCGGTTTGGTGATTCAGCAGCAGGGTGGCGTATCGGACAGGAGTGGGATTGGGGGAGGGCTACCATGTGGCGTTGATGGGGGTGGATACTGTTGTCACTGCAATCATCATTCCCACCAGCATCATCATCATCAACATCAGCAACATTCCGCTCATGGAACGGATAACAGCGGTGTTTGCTCAGGTGGGCAGGTGTCTTCATGCTCAGTTGGCTGCGGAAGTGGAGGGAGTTGTAGTAATGGCTTGGCAGCTAGTAATCCTCCTCATTACCATTGTCACTGCTGTTGCCATCATCATCATCAGCATCAACCTCAGTCGCTGCAGCACCAGCAGACTGTGACCTCCACAAGTTCAACGGTAGCTGGTGGTGGTGCTAGTTTTAATAGTAATGGGAGCACGATCGGAAGCTCCGTGGCGTCCCTAGGCTTTAGCGACAGCTCAGAGTCGGAAGATGTGGAGCTCTGTGCGAGCCCCCGAATGCAGAGGAAAAGATACAAGAACCGCCAGCGGGAACGGGAGAGGCTCTTAGAAAGGGAGAGAGAAAGGGAATGGGAGAGGACGAGGAGCTCAGTCCATCTAATGCCGGAGCCCACCCATCCCCACCAACTGATTTATAATGATGTCCTGCCCGAGGCGGTAAGGCTGGTAGAGGTCACCTCCAACATTTGGGGGACGAAGTTCAAAATCCATGGGGTCTCTCCGACCTTGCCGGATAGCTTGGGGCAGGTGACTTATAAGACGAGTCTCCTTCATTTGCAGCCAAGGCAAATGACTCTGCTCATTACGGAGTTGAGGGATGATATCTTCTTTTCCCCGGACAGTTTATTTGTGCATGGCACTTATGTGGATGAAGATGAGGAGGATCTGTCCATCATAGTTGGGGGGCCGGAGGGACCTTCCTCGTCAGGCTCCTCGGCTCATTACTATCATCAGCAGCAGCATGGAATGCAACATGGGGCAGTGATCATGCAAAATGGGATGGGTGGTGGTGGAGGAGGAAATGGTGGTGGAGGGGTACGGGGCGATGTGTACACCGGCGCAAATGTCATTTATCATCCGCAGGGTGTCCCCAGAGGGGAGGATAGCCCCCCAATAATTTCTACTAGTCGATGCTACCTCCAATCATCTTCCTCATCTTCTCAACAGCAAGGTGGTGGCAGCAGCAGCGGAACGTTTGCGTCCACTTCCTCAGCGAGTCCTTACCGGAACCCGGGTCCGAGTAGTAGTAGTGGAGCTAGCACGAGTAGTTGTTGTAGCAGCTCAGCTCATCTTCAATATTACGCTTCTTCTTCGACGACGCCGTCGACAACGACGACGAGATCTGACTCCATCCCTCCTCCATACGACCCTGATGACCCCAATGAGTTCCCTTATGTGGACCTCACAGCCAACCCAGACATTATTCAGTTTAGGGAAGCTCTGAGAAATACCTTTAACTATGATGGGGTCTCTTCAGGGACTACTTCCTCTAGGGATACCCTTTCCAATTGCAGAAGTAGCTTGTGCCAAGTATGTGAGCCTCTTTCGTCGGCTCCTCAAACCCCCGTGAAAGTTCCGGCAGTGGTGGGAGGCTGCAGTGCAGAATCAGCCTCATCAATTGAGTTAACGGAGAAAGCAGTCCAACGGGTGAAGTATGGCATGACCAGAGCTCAAATAGAAAGGGCAGTGGATAATGACGGAAATGGAGGAACGTCCATGGTTGGTGGAGTCGCCACGAGTACTCCCAGTCCTCCAAGGAACTCATCCAGATCCTTGAGAAGTCCGAAGAGAGTGGGTGGATCCACAGGTCCGAGATTATCTACTCCGCCGTCCTCATCCCCACATGGTCACCATATGGCGACGGTATCCGAGGTGAACTCACCTCAGATGCAGGCTTATCACCAGCAGCAATCCCATCAGCATCAGCTTCCCCTCCATTTACAGCAACAGCAGCAAATGCAGCCTGTGCCGGTGACTGCGCCAATGTTCGTCAGGAGAAGCATGAGCGCATCTTATCTGGACAATGTGGAACGGAATGTGGTCATCTCACTGGACGTAGTTGGGAATGAGCCTGCGCTCAACTCTCCGCCAAAGAGATTAATCCTGGTGAAGAAGCGGGGAGATGGGAATTGTGATGAGAACGCGTCCGCCAACGGGGGCAAGCCGAGACTTAAGGACTGGGGAAAGAGTAAAAGCTGGGATAGTTGTGATTTGAGTGGGTGGAAGAAGAATGGAGGTGGCGGAACGGGAAAAGCGGATCCATCGGCTGCTTCATACGCTTCGACCTCCGCTTTTAGGAGGGAGGTCTCCACAAGTTCCTGTCCAAAATGTAGGTTCCCCAGTACGGAACCGGTCCGATCCTGTGTTACAATGGCGGAGCCGCTTCTTCACTGTCGTGCCAAGATCCCGATGATGCCGATGACCCCTGCCAACAGGAATGTGATGACGAATTGTTCCACAAGTAGGACTCCAGGATTGGCCAGGGCCAGTAGAAGTGTCTCCAGGGACCGTGGGACTTCTTCGTCTGGGGAGGATGCCATTGAAATTGCTGGAGATTCGTCACCTCCTCTCTCCACCCCAACGCATGGACCTTCTGCGTCTCCCCCAGTTTCAAAGTCGCCAACACCACCTCCGGCACCGGTCCATCGGAGGTCGTTAAGTTTGTTGACGCCATTACTGAGGCGACGGGAGATGAATGCTGCTAGACAACAGCAATCTGCTGATGGGGGTAGCTCATCTTCCTCCTCCAAAAGGGGAAGCAACTCTCAGTCCTCAAATAGTAGCAACAATCCCCCACACAGCTCATCTTTCATTCCACCCGGCTCCCCTCAGCATCAACCTCGTAGTTCCCCTTCCACACCGGCCGCTCAGCGGAAAACAAAACAAAGTTACCTGTCATCCGCTTCCTCCCCATTTCGACAGCTTTTTATCAATTCGCCCCTGCTCACTCGGAGAAAAAACAAGAGTGGGAGTAGCAACTCAAGTGGGACTAATACCTTGGGAAGGAATCAGCGTAGGAGGTCCATCATTGACAGCTCAGATGAGGAAGGGATCCTTGAGGATGGTGGTGTTAGTGGAGCCCTTCCCATTTCCTCGTTGGCTCAGAATAACTCCTGTGGAATGTGCCATGATGGAGGATCCTCCGCTTGTCTTCACTCATCCTCTGCGCCAAGCTCTTCAGTACCTTGCATTCAGGGGACTCCATTCCGAGAAGTTGAGATCCTCCAGAGGACTCAACTCCATCAAAAGGTATATAACTTCTAAAAAATTGCAGAAAAGTATGCTCAAGTTTTGCCATGTGCAATGTATGTCTTATCCAACTTGTTTCTTCCATCAGATGGGCCGTAAAAAGATCCAATGTATGGAGCCCTGCGGGATGACTCCCAGGCGGAGAGAGTTCCTCATGCATAACAAGGCCCCAATGTGGAACGAGAATTCTCAGGTTTATCAGCTCGACTTTGGAGGGAGGGTTACTCAAGAGTCGGCGAAAAACTTCCAGATTGAATTTAGGGGGAAGCAGGTGCGCCAGCCGTCGTATTCTCATTTGCATAATTTGATGTAACATATGTGACGCTATCAATTATAAGTTAATTCTGATTTTTTTTTTCAATTTCAGGTGATGCAATTCGGTCGAATCGACGGCAGCGCGTATACTCTCGACTTCCAATATCCTTTCGCAGCGGTCCAAGCGTTTTCCGTAGCCTTGGCCAACGTCACCCAGCGTCTTAAATGATGTCCTTCTCCAAAACAAAAAATGAGCCGAGGAGGAGTCCCTTTGGAAGATATCATCATGTATTCCTGAAAATCTCAAAAACTCATCCAAATCATCTCAGAGAATTCGTCCAACAAAACTGTGTCGTGTCCATTCCATATTTCCATTCGGCTACATAATATGTTAATTAATTCAACTTTCTCAAACAGGCCAGGGAAATTTAATCTGACGAGTGATCAGTGAAGTCTTAGCAGCGCCAGAAGCATAGCTGACAAAACAAAACAAAATGCAGACTAACTTTACAACGTGTTTACTTAATTGTAGCAGTAGTCTAGAAATTAACTTACGCAAAAATGTGCAAATCCATTAACTCAATGTACACGTGTAGCCGAGCCGAATGAGAATTTTTAAGAGTTCGAGTCCACCCATGACACTGGAACCGATGCCCTCATCATAATAAAATAGTTGATAACTGACGAGATTTTAAAAAAATGAAAACTGATTCAAGTAGGCAAAAATCAGAGTAGTCCTTTACTCGCTCGTAATTTAGACTAGGAGTAAAAGATGTTGGAATGAATTTAAAAAGTCGTTTACGAAAGATTTTCTTAAAAAAGTCCGTCTCTTTGTTTTTAAAGAAATGCAAAAAGTGCAAGGAAAAGTGTACATAAAAATATACAAACTTAAAATATAGCTTCGTTTTCAACTCAATGTATGTTGAAAAGTTGAAATAATTAAGTTGCTGTTAAATTAGATGACTAGTGGAGCATTTGGGGTAACATGAGAAAACGAGTGAAAGTGCTTATAAAATCGCATGGTTTGTATGAGAAGGCGTGCTTGCTTCATTTACACAATCCAAATTATAAGGAATACTTCAAAGGGAATGTTTTCATAGTTAGCACATAATTAAAATTGAAGTCGTAGCCAATTAAGAGTTTAAAAACGCTGCAGCTAGCTCTACGTTGAATTCGGTGTCGGTGATAGGACGGATTTTATTAACTGAAACCAAAAAAAACGAAGGATCTCATCCGTTGAAATTCCAGAAAGAAAATGTCTTTTCATTTTTGTATATCAATATTAAAATATATAATTTTTTATAGCTGGAAAGTAAAATATTTAAATTAAAGTCAGTTAAAAAAAATGATCACAAGATGTAAAATCTGAGGATAAGTTTAGTACATGCCATTGCAGTTAAAATATGTATTTTTAATACAATGATGAATGAATGACTGAAAAAAATATTCGCGTTTTAAACATAATAATAATAATTACTATTGTTAAGTTATTTAAGATATATAATATAGAGAATTTAATAGGTTCGGACAAGAGAGCAATCAATTTGGGAAACCCGAAAACAGAGATTGACTTACTGAAATATTTTTAAGGTGCTTTGCTTACATATGAAATGAATCAACATATTATTCGTCTATTTTTAATTTTCAAAGGAAAAGGAACGATTCTCCTAAAAAGATATCGAAACTGCTTTTAGCATGCTTCAAGTGAGTTAAAACACCAATTTAAAAAAAAACTAATTAATCATACCAGATACATAGGTAGCTTTATAATATTGTGGAATTTTCGTACAATCAAGTCATACGTAATTTGTTTAACTATTTTGCGTAGGTAGCTCTTCAGCTAGAGTTCCTTAATTTTTTGTGGCAATCGAGTAATATAGCTCCGGTGCAACAATAGTCAAATTAGACAAATCGCTTGAATCTAGTCGTAAAGTAAATATGAATGAATTTTTGATTTTTAACAATGCTCGTGGTTTGTAGATCTGGTAAAGTAAATGGATAGATATTTTTAGCGTAAAACTAGCAATCTCCACTTTACTCCTTTTAGAAGAACAATAGTTAGGTAATCGGTAATAGCAAAAATTGTTAAATAAATGTAAACTTCATTAGTTCCCATCATCATTTTCTACATGATAGGTTCAGACTTGCGGAAAAAAGTTCTATCAATGTAACACCACCGTCCGCTCGATTGACAGAGAGCTGTAATCTGTAATGATTTCTAAAAGTTAATAACATTATAATTGTGTATCCTGCGAGTGTACACGCGAGGTAAAAGTAGAAAACTAGGATATAAATATATGAAAATGCTACTTAATTAAATATATTTATCGTGAAAAGCAAAAAACTAGAATGATCTGAATCCGATTATTAAAAAACATGTCAAAATGTATGGGAATAAACAAAATGTCATTTTTATTGTGCTACACGTGAAATGTTCTAGTTTTTCTTATTTTTTATTAGAACTTTCCAGCAGTTATCAACAACATAATAATTGATAAAGTTACAATATCATAAACAACAAAAAAAATACATAATATCACTGCATTAGGTACATAAAAAATGAGGTCAAAGGTCGTAATGTCATATAAGGTACGACGTGATACAAAAGTTAAGAATTCATAATCATGGCTGTGAGTTTGTAGTCTAAAGAAGACTGTCGAAAGCCATCTCGTACGCGTTGTGCAGAAACGGAGCTTTCTCTTTCAACCAAACTTCACACAACTTCATATATTCGTCCTTGGCAGTTGGAAGGTTTACTTCCGTGTCTTCCAAGATGATGAGAACTAGCATACGGGTTAGCATTATTTCCGCCTAAAATAGAAAGAAAAACAGAGTTTTAGTTTTTGAGCATTTAAGTTTAAACATACTCAAGAAGTATAAAATGTTTGAGTTTTTCTATTCCACTTACATCAGTTCTGTTTTGGGCGATAGAGACAATGATGGTGTCCTTCAGTTTCTTCCCATCAAACTCCGACAGGTTAAGCTGTTTCTGAAATTCTTCTTTCAACTTGAACGTGCTCACAGTCTTTTCTACCTCGTCCGAGTCTTTTGAAGCATCTCGAAGTTTATTGGACGAGTGGAAAACGATCTCATGAGTATGGATGAACGGGAGGAGCCACTGAAATGAAAATAACAAAAAACAAAAATGTCTGTAAAGAATACTAAAAATACAGTTAATGTAAATGAATCAGAATCAGAAAAACACTCACTTTCAAATGACTGTAGCTGTTCAAGATTTGCTTTGCCTCTTCATATTCAGCTTTCATCATACAATCCACACAATACGTCAGCGCGAATAATTCCAACTTGAGTACATTACCACATTTGTCTGACAAGTACATTCCAGTCTTCCAGGCGTAAGGTAAGTTCCTTTTCTCAATGACATCTGCAGCATCTTGATACCGTTCCATGGAAGCATACACTTTAGCAGCAACCTCAAAGTTGCCTTCTTGAATAAGTTGAATCAGCCACTTCTTCATAACTTCAATTTGGATCGGATTCTTCTTCAGCGTACAAACCTTCATCATGAGAACTGCATCCCGGTACAATTTGTGGTCGATAAGCACCCGAATAGCGTCCTCTTTCAGACCAGCCTGCAGCAGATAAGTTGCTCCTTTGCATACCTCATCTTCCTGAATAAGCTTGCGGGCGTAGGCTTCACAGGCTTTGCTGTACAATTGCTTGGACAAGCTTTTTGCTAAGATGATGACAGTTTCAGTTACATATCCTTCATTCACAGCCTTCTCAACGAAATCTGTGTCCCCCATCCAAGATGCTAAGAGGCAACCCTTCTCCCACTCTCCTTTTGTCGCGTGAGCTTCGCCTGCCAAATTAGATAAAATTGCATTAAATTAAATTCAATACGCACAATATTTTTGTATATCGAAAACCAATTGATTTGCTGATTCTACTGAAAGTTACTTACATTCTACTTTCATGAGATCAGTGCATTGTCCAAAGTCACCAAGTAGCCCCAGATGTATCATTGATAAATCCTTGGGAGGTTCATTATCCTTGGCAGCTTCACAATCACCATTTGTAGAAGAGGAGTGTCCATTTTGCTTTTCCTGAGACTGTGTCGGATCCACAAGGTAGCGAATTTCAGCTTCTAACGTATTCTTCGTATTTATAAACACATTTGCTGTAGATGGGACTAGAGACTTTGATTTGCTTTTTCCTTTTGACTTTTTCTTATCGGTGTCGACAGCGCTGTGATCAGGAATTATGGAAGTATCACTAACATGAACGCGTCTAGATTCTTCTGTTTTCCCTGGATTTGGTTTCTTAGCCTTCATCTCTTCCACGATTTCAATTCCATCTTTATCCTTCTTGGTTTCTTGACCTTCTGCTCTCACATGAATAGCGTGAATATAATTTGCCGAAACCTCCTTACACGAAACGGGGCGATTTACATAGGGATGGTCCCGATAGTCCCAGACATGAACCGTACAATCATGCGTGTACTCATCGCTTGCCGTTATCACCTTGAATGGGGATGTTGGATGAAATGCACAAGCCACAAGTCGGTGAGCGTGTCCCATGTAACGAGCGATTGGAGTGGCATCTTTAATATTCCAGACGATTGATGTGCTATCATAAGAGACAGTTGCCAGTAGAGTGGGATCATGAGGGCTCCAAGCTGTAGAAATGATCCTGTCTCCAATTCCCTCTCCTGCACCACGAAGTGTAGCTGCACTAGTGATGATCGCTTGTGGCTGCTCATTGTCATTAGATAAGAACTCTTCTTGGAAAATCTTTTCTAAATTGAACAGTCGAACAGTGGCATCGTTTGATGCCGTTGCAAACCATCGTTCCTTGTGATCTGGATTAAGTTCTTTTTGAATAAAGTCGTGTGGACGAAAGTTCAGGAACTGAATAGCCCTGGTGTGACATTTAATCCAGCACTTGAGTTGTAAATGGGGAGCCGAGTAAAGTTCAACCCTCCTGAAATGAATTTAAAAATATTCAAACGTGTCAATTTGATAATACTGGATTATGTTTTTTACTATAAATATGCGTATTTGAACTTTCAGAGTAATAAGAATAAAATAACTGTCACCGTTCGTACCCGTCATTGTATCCAACAGCAAACAAAGTAAAATCAGGTGCCCATCGAATGTCAGCAGCTTTTGCTCGAATGCTGAAGCTTTCCGCGTCGGTTCCAGCTCTCACTTTTAGATTGGTTTTGTGGATGATGTTCCCTACATCAATCAACTTATTGTCTGCTTTGGAAGGATGAACCGAAAGAATTTTGTTTCCTCCACAAGCGTACAGGGAGAGTGAACCAAGGTCAGAACTCTTCTTCTCTCCCTCTTCATTTTTCTTAACATAGTCTGTGGAACATACTGATGGACCCCAATCAACCGAATACACCACACCACCGACGCGGTGTTGAAATTGAAAACAGTACTTTGCACTGTTTTCACGTACCTCGAAGTATCCGAGTACCCCATCATCGGTTCCAAAGCCAATCCAGTTGTCTTTTTGAGGATGCCAAGCAAGCTAAAAAACAACAACAGAAATCAAAACAACTACTATGTGATACATTCCAACCAGCCACTTGACAATTAAATGAGACTTGAAGATGAAGATAACTTACAGCCATAATTTTACTCCTGAGTCTAAACGAGACATTAGGCTCCTTGACAGGATTCTTTGTCGGATAATCCTGAAGAAAGTTGGCAACACGAACGTAGCCATCATTTCCTCCAAAAGCAGTTAGGCTCCCAACGCAAGGAGACGGAGCAATCGCACACACCCCTTTAAATGTTGGAATGACACATGACACCCTCATGGTTCTTAGGTTCCAGCCGACAATCACCGGTTCATAGGAGGTCGTCCATAATATATCTCCACATTGAACTATGCCAAACACGCTAGAGTGGTGATGAATCTAAAAGTAGGATTAAAGAGAAGCTAATATAAGTTGTAAAGTAAAAGAATAGATAAAATTAAGGTATTTGTTATTTTTAAGTTAAATTAAATACCCCATGAACGAATTCTGATAAAATGCTGCCACTAGAATACGACAGAATCTCCCCATTCCTTGAAGAAGTCAAGAGCAATGGTAACCCAGTATTTGGATCCAGAGCCCAGGCACAAGGTGAAAAATTCCGAAAAGATTTCTGAGACTTGCTGTTGTCCCCCCACACGTTATAAATTCCTTTGTCTTCTAATTTCTTGCTCCATAATCGGATTGTCGGCGGCTTGACGGACTGGATCGAAGACGCCAGTAAAGGATCTTTAACGGCTGCACCTTCCGAACGATTAAATCGCCAATCCGCACTGGGACACCAAAGAGTAGCCACTACTTCTTCGTCATGACGCACCTTATGCAGAATTTTACATCCTCCGTTTCCTATTTACAAGGAAAAATAGAAAGAAAAAAACAATTAATTATCTGTTTTCACAACGTAATGACTTCATGTGTGATCTCAAGGACCTAGTTAGGTAGTTTTAGAATGACATTTATCGTGTATTGTACCAATAGGATCAGTCTGAGCAATGTAGATGACCCCTGCTTTGGTTCCAAAAGCGATTAGATTATCCTCATGCGGTGACACGTGAAGACTAGATGGAACGAACTTTCCTAACGCGAACTTCTTCAATTTTGACTTTGACAAGTACCACGAAACCAAGTGGCCTTCTTCATCCATCGAGTAAATAACTTTCGGGTTCCGAACAGACCAGTCCACACAAGAAATTGGAATTTCCTTAAGAAGCGAAAGCAACCAAATTAAATAATGCATATAAAACAAACGAACCTGATACAATTACAAAGAATTCATGTAAATTGCGAACCTTTGCATCCTTGTGAAAGTCATGATAAATGACACATCTTCCCGTCTCCACATCCCAAATGCGAATATACCCTTGATAACATCCAGTAACAAGTGGAGACCCCTTCACAGGCAAAAAGTCCTTCGAAGACTGACAAAAGCTAAGACATGTGAAGTTTTCCCTCTGATTCCCAAAAACTTGAAAGGTAGGCCAAATATCTTTGTCGTCATCCGTGTCATCCTGTGGATCACATCCGGCCCCTTTCACCAGCAGCGTGTGAGTAACCTTAGGCTTCACCAGAACAATAGTCTGCCCCGAGAGATAAGCCCACATGTCATCTCGAGCAGAAGTGGCATTTGTCCTGTACCAAGTCGCAGGCGGTGGAAACCGGATTTTCTCCATTGCCACAGTCCCAGAAGATGATGATGTTAAAGTGTTGAGTTCGTTTTTCGAATTATCATCATCGGCAAGACTGAGACTCGCCTTCTCCTCCTCCTTGACCACGACTCCAACCGGTGGCTCCTCCATCACCAGTTTATCTGAAAATTATCAATCAAGCCAAAAGCCAAACAAACGTACAACATAACGCAATTATACTTAACTTTTGTACAAACAACAAAAACGCCCCTTCAACATCAAACAACTACAGTCACGTTAAAATATATTCACAAATTACCTGCTGCCAATTTATTTAATCACTGTTGACTCACAATTTTAAACCAAACCACTTTTAATTAAACGATAACGATTCACTATGATTTGATTCGTAAAGTGACTGACAATCAAGCTAAACCTCACCTTCACCTCCTTCCTCTTCCAAGTTGAAGCGAATGTCAAGATGAGCGAAATACTGTGAACCGAAATGGACCATGTATGTCGAGTCGATTGCGGAAATCGGAATCCCCGTCCCCGACTTCAGTCTCAGATTCAGACAAGTTTGATTTGATCCTCAAAATGCACTTTTCCTTTCGCACTTATTTCGTTCTAAGCAAAAAAGTGTTTTTAGCGGTATCGGTGGATGAATCGAGACGGTCGAGAAACGAGAGCCAATACGGAAGCACGTGCAATGCTGAATCTGACTTTGGGGCAACGTGGGATTTTTGGATGTGTTATGCTGAGTTTTCTTGACATTTTCCTCTCTCGACTTTGTTGCATTTTTGTTGTTGTACATTTTTGTTTATCCGCGATATCCGATCATGCAGATTTGTCGTCTCCAATTTCAACTTATGTGTCATTGTCATTGTCACTCCAATCTTTTTGAATTGGCTTGGCCGAGCCAATTTGTAATTGACTGATAGACAAAATAATTATAAAATTAAGCATTTAAAGTATTTATTCATTTCATTACCTCCCAAGCAAAGTCCTCTCTAGCATCTAGCTCATCTTATACATATTCCGTTGCTTCTTCAGATGAAAGCTGATGAAAGAAACCCAAA
>JAQGAI010001402.1:0-14861 GCA_034696905.1 Lepidocyrtus violaceus | reverse complement strand
GAATTGTGTGGGGAAAATAAAATCGATACGCTTATTTCCAACATGTAGATGTAATGTACGTACGTAAGTACTAAAACTTTCTTTTTATAAAATTCGGAACACTTTCTATCTCATCCCATCCCATATTTAACTAGACTCTAACTTGGCAGCTGGTATAACATAACATCCTTCTCTTTCTCATCGGGATCAGCAAAAATTAAAGTAAAAGTTTGCGTTTAAAACTGGGAGAGGAAAACTATTACTTCCCGCAACCACAACAGGACATAAAACCTACTGATCATCACTATGATAATGATGGCGGCTGCTGATGATGATGTTGATATCCTCATTATTCTCATTCTCATTCGACTCTCTTTCTCTCTCTCTCTCGCTCTTTATTCCAAACTCCCTTAAGCTTTCCTTGAAAACTGCTTACTCCATCCTTTTCCCAGAGAAGAGTAACAAATGGAAGGAGAGTAACAATGATCAAATTGAATCATCAGTAGTTGCTCAAGCATAGACTGTAATTGAAGCAAGTAGTGCTAGTAGTACACAATCAGCCCACTAGACTAGACTAGATATACATGTATGCATCACTTCAGCTTCCTTTTACATATTTTGCTCTGCCCTGCTCTACCCAATTTCCAGAATGTCTGTATGTTTTTTGGCGAGTTACACGTTTCAGTGAAGCCCAGGGAGCTTTACACTGTCATTGGGAGCTGATTGGGATTGTAAATTCAATGAAGCACAAACAGATGGATAAATAGTTAAGAAACTTCTTAAACCCATTAGCAGATGTGTACTACACACACCACCGTGCGCTTCCTACGAACCCAGCTTCATTTATAACCATGTGTGGAGAAAAGAGATTCGATTTTTTTTTGTCTGTAACAAAATTCCAAATGCGTTTTCACCATTCTTATTTTCCCTATCCCTTGTACTTTATTCTATTGTTTTGGGATCTACTAAACTTGACTCTGACTCTTTTGCTGAATAGATACGATAAGTATCTCAAAGGCTCTGAGGATGGTGATGATGATGAGTTGGAATGAGAATATGCACAGTTGTGTTTATTGCTTTTAAGATGTTATAAACTGAAAATGGAATAGATGTCATGTGATTTAAGAAATGCCCATATATTCAACCCTTTTCTTTTTCCTATTTTGCAGGAAAACTGTCTACGCTAGGTAGGTATATTATATGCAGGCATCATATATCCTACTTTATGTATATGTATTATTGAGATAAGGTAAAAATGAGGATAAATGAATTGCTTTTCTTGTTATTCCATCCATGTACTGTTTTCGAACGGAAAGCATATGGCTGGGAAGAATTTCTCTAGAATTTCACTACTATTTCCCCCGTCTTTCTTCGTCCTCCTTTCCCATCCGTATCCTTTTCTCTCCCTTCTTCTTCGACTTCATCGTATTTCTTTTTCTAAATTGAATATTGAGATGGGCTGTACTGATGGGGAAAATGAAATGACAGGCATTTTGTAACTATCTATGGAAGAGAATATATAACCCTATGAATTGTGCCTGTCTACGTCTGCTTTTTCCTCTTCTTCTTCTTCGTGCATTGTCTTGTCATTCTATTTTCTATGGAACCTTTTCGTTGTTAAAATGGAGATGGAGAATGGGATGGGAGAGAGTTGAGTTCTGTTTTGGAAATAGGGAAAGGGGAAAAATCTGAGAGTGGGTCTCAGTAAGTCTGTGAGAATTGGGCAGATAGATAGATGGATGGGTTGGTTGACTAGTTCTTCTCACTAATATTGAATGGTTTGTCGGTGGATTTTTTTCTACTCCGTTTCTGTCCTTCTTTTAAGCATGCCATGTTCCTGCTGCTGCTGATTCTACTGCTGCCTACTTGAAAAGATGAATGGTTACGTATCTATCTAGCCAGTTTTCACTCCTTCTCTTTTGTTAGACTCGTCAGCTCTATCTCATGCTTACATAATAATATTATAATAATCATATACATAACGTGAGTATATATTTTGTAAGTAGTTTTGGCATAGCAAGTGATTGCCATTTGGGAAAGAACAGGGAACGGAAAAGAGATTCATCTTTCTTTTTTTCCCGTTCGACTACTACCATCCCTTTTCTCTTGTGCATCGTCTGGAGTCTTTTATTTTTCAACAATCTGAGAGAAAGAAAACTTGTATATCTACAGTGCCTATTGACAAGGTTGTTTCCCTCCATATAGAAGGTGGTAGTGTGGATCTAGTCTCTTTACACGTAAATACATTACAGTACAAGCCATTCTTCTTATATTTTTTCCTCTCCTTTTCACTTTCCTCCTTCAGGCATCCCCCGACGAAATGTCGATCTTTCATTTAGCAAAACAAAAATGTTGGGTGAAGGAGGAGATGCAATGCAACATAACAGGAGAAACAGCAGCAGCACACAGTTCCAGGCTGATACTCCTCTTCTTTGTCAGAAAGAATTCTCTCTCCAGCTTACTCCTCCAACTCACTAGAACTATGTTATTATGTGCTATGTTACTATATATTATATGGAAATGCCATGTTTCAGACACAAACCTAAACTTAAGTACTTACTTGGTTTACTTCCCTCGGTTTTCAGCTGAGAGGAGACTCCCTCCTGGCGACTCCTTCTTCTTTTCCAGCTCACAATTTCAATTTACTCTGCGGTAGGTTGATGTATAGAAAATATAAATTGATGAAACGGGAAGATGTGGAGAGTCGAGTCGAGCGAAGAGGTTAGAAGACAGGCATCGTGACGTACTGCGTGTGGAAGTGTAGTAAAATAGGCAAGGTCTCTTTTCTCCTTCCTTTCCATTCCATTCCTCTTCTCGTTTTCCTCCTCTCCTCTGCCAAGCGCCTTTATCTCCCTCCATGATTTTTTTTTGCAATCAAATGGGCAAACCAACCAGAAATTGGTCTGTCAAAGAGGAAAACAAGAAAATATCTCAAATTTAGGTTGTTGCGTTTGGTTTTATTCTGGAAGGGAAGAGGTACAGAAGAGAACTAATGCATTTTTATCTTCTCTCCTCCGTACAAAAAAACTACTAGACAGGAGGGGAAGGAACCAAGTGATGGGATGATGAGGCATCAATGAGTATTTGATTTGAAGTCATCAACTATGAAAAAACCTAAGTATGTTTGATGGACCCTTAGGCAGTCAGCAGTGAAAAATATGCTTTTGATGTGTTTTTATAGAAAATAGGTATGAAAGGAAAAAACGTAACAAGTAGTAAGTGATCCCCTAAAAATTATTTTGTAGACCTTGATGATGATAACGATGAAATTGAAATGTGAGCGTTTTCACGTTCCTTGTCGGTGTCAACTGATGTTAATGAAGGTTAATCAAGACCTTTCGTTTTAGAGAGGGTAAAAAACTAATCAATTGAAACAATAAAGGAAGTTGCCAACAGGTCGGTAATAATTAAATAAACGAGCTTTTTTTTACAAATCAACTTGCCACTGTTTTCAACGGTTTGAATAATCATTTTTTTTCAATTAGTGAGAATTTACTCTTCATTTATCTGAATCAAATGAATTCTGCGGAGAGAGAGGGGGTTAGAGAGAGAGCAGAGACCTTTTTCATGCTAATTTCCAGTAATTTATGCTGATCTTACAGCGATCTGCACCATTAATTGTGGTGGTAGCTCCTAAAGTGATTTTTTCCCTAATGTTCTGCAAAGATTCAATGAAAACGCCCATGGATTCAGAGCACCCAGTCGTATCTATCAATTATCAATTGAAAATCATTAACGTATACAGTCCCCATCCAAAGACTATTACGGAAATCACCACAGACAAAATCCCTGTTCCGCATGCATATCCCCAGTCTAGTTGTTAGCGGCTAGCCTCTAAATGGCATATTATCATTATTAAGATCTCCCCCATTTTTTCTACTTTTAAAAATCCCTTCACGCTGTTTAGCTCCATAAGCGGGACCGACAAAACGGAACTGCGCCAGTTTCTAATAATCAGACAAGTTAGTTGGCACTACTTCAAATCTCCATCACCATTATCCTCATCAGCAAGAGAAATCCGCAAACACTTTCTCCACCACGAAGGGAGTGTACTATCCCACCACCACCACCATAGTCATTTTCATTTCATGGTTTTGTAGTATTGTGTACAGAAGGGAAAATCCATTCCATTCATCCCCACCACCGACATTATCAAATTACAAAACAGAAACCCATTCCAACGCTGCCCCTGCATTCATCCCATTCTTCTGACCATACAATGCATAAAAATCATTTAAAAAGGAGGAGAGGAAAAAAATTGTTCCTTGTCTGGTCATAGATTTTCACTGCCATCCCACAACACAGCTCCTCTACCACCAATACTCTGCTTTATCCATCGAGAAATGATGACCACGCACATTCATTCCTCCCTTTCAATATTCCTCCTTCTTCTCCCTTTCCCCCCACAAAACTTTCATTCTTTCTCTCTGATAAACACCAGGAGGAAAAGTTGCCAAACTTTCCTATCATCATGCATCACTTTGAGTTTCATGCCCGCTTGTAACTGGCGTGGCCGACCTTCCATTGTTGGAGGGAGAGGCTATTTCCTCCATTTTTGCGTAAGCTCGTAATATCATCATCCCATGAAAGCAAAACTTTTTGGCTGGACGACTCCGCATAAAGTACAACTATTTTAGGGATATCTACATGAGCCCATATACAATGGAATGAAGTAATCTAAAGAACACTCTCACTCCAGTCCAAAACTTGGAATGGACCCGTTACACAATCCCACTGTTTGCGGATTACGATATGGACATATTTTAATATTTAGTCACTAACAACAGCCAGATTCCCAACCGAGAGTCCACCAAAAGAAACCAAACGGAATGGCATGGGACCGACCATGATTTCCCCATTTAAAAAAATCTATTCAACCAAAATGGCCCTTTATGCATATTACGCGGTTGCGGAGATGCATGGCCATGATGATACCGCTGATGATGATCATCATGGTAGCGGGGTGAAAACCAGAAAAAAAAAACACACACGAAGTATGTATCTCTTATCTTTTAAAAACTTTTCATCAGCATCATCATCCTCATCACGGAAAACACTAAAAAATATAGCCAAGGAGCAAGTTGTTGTCTGGGTTCGCTAACAACAGTGGAATATGAATGAGGACCGCCAGCACCACCACCAACCATCTCTTCCTAACCAACACAGTTCCCTCGTTTTGAATACAGCAAAGAAATGTATTTAGTCCAAAAAAAGTAATATCAAAATAGCCACCAGTGAAAGTTCTCATCTCTTCGTTATTTTCCCGACTCCTTCCCATCATCCAACCAGGAAAACCAAGATGATAATGATGATGGTGGGAAAACGCTCTGTCTGTACTATAGCAAGGGGCCAATGCGATGCTTTGAGGTTGGAAATGTGAAAGCATGGCAAGTATGGAATGGAAAATAGTTGAGTGGTTGTGATTAGAGGCTCAGCAGAGCATCAAAATGATGATCATTTAAATGGCGGCCGAGGAGCACCAAAGAAGAAAAGAGATAGGCAGAAGCCAAGCCAAAAAAAACTGGTGAAAAAATATAGAGAAAATGAGAGTCAGACACACACATGTCTCTTTGCTCTCCACTATTTCACCACTTAAAACACTAAAATAAAAAGTATTAAAACTTTACCAGCAGCATTTTACCAGAGAACAAAAAAAGAGATCCCTATACATGGATTTATCTATAGAGAGGAATGCGTTAGTTGGTATAAAATCTTTAAGGATCCCAGATATTTGGATTTGACCTGCCATTTTTTTCAACGGGAGAAAGTTGAAAGGAAAATATGTAAAAATGAATAGAAAATCAGAGTGACAGTGGCTTTAAAAAGGAGAAAAAAAGCCGAAGAAAGCTGAAGAAAAAACATTCTTTTGTGTTTCTTTTTTTTTCAAAATCCAGTCAAATAGCTGGGCTCCTTGTTGAAACGACAACGGATAGACTTTGCCGTTTTTTTATATTATGAATCCTTTCATAATGGCTTGAACATAAAAAGTATCCTATTCAGAAAAAAAGTTGCATTTGTTCAAGATATGGAAACGATGAAACTTTCCCCTCACTCCGTATTTAAATCTTTTATGGAACAAATAATACGAGATTTTCGTATGGAAGAATTTTTTTAATTCAAATTTGGAATGGGGCGTTGATACATTCGCCAGAAATCCAACAGAAGTATTCCAAAGAATATGGCATGTTACGTGCAGAAATTCATCGAAAGTAGTTCCGACTTTCAGCTGCATTTATACCTACGTTAATGTCTAAAAATGATATCTTACTTCTGGGAGGACGAAGGCATCAATAGGTCCATACTACACGTTTTTTCTCTTCAACTTATTTCCGGTGAAATAGAGCGTGGAATAAAATTGCCGAAGAGAATATGGAACCGTGAAGAAAAAATTTGTTATCAAGGCCGTGCTTTCACCGGAATGAAAATGTCCGCAGATTATAGAAAGGCCTGGGATTCTTTACTAGGAAGTGTGCAAAGACTTGCGTCTGACTTGTCCAAGCCGTGCCTGGAGAAAAATGTCCGCATCTTTTTTACATCGATGTAATTGAATCTACTTGAGCAAGGGATGTACACATTTTTACGATCCTTAATTCATGGAACAAATCTGCTAAATAAAATAATTATCAAGGATTGTAAATTCGTCAATGTTTTATTTAGGATGATGTGATTTAGGGAATCAAAGTGAGAAAACTCTTTTACCAGACCCACACTTTCAAATATAAGGAAGGAAAGCATTTAACGGAGACTTTTTTTTTAGCAATGCCATATTTTATTCCATTTTCACTTTCACTTCCGCCGGCAAACTGACCTAACTTGACTCCTTCGATTTTCTTATTGACTACAGGAGGAAATCCTATCTACATCCACACCACACCACCATCAATGTACCTGGTGTCCTGTGTCCTCCCAGCAGTATTTTAACATTTCAGGATAAAAACCCAAGCAAAGATTGGATTTAACCTCTCTTCTACACAGCTATAAAAAATGGAGAGGGAAAATGTGAGTAAGCCTGCATTACATACTCCATACTTACATTTTACATTACATTGACTCGTCTCGAAAAAGTATCATCGGACAGGCGAAGGCGAAAAAAGAAGGGAAGAAAAAAGACATAAAATTTTACGCCATAAAGCTCACTTTAGTCACTTGTTTCATTACTTTTCTTTTTTTTCCCATCGTCCCTTTCCATATCCTCAAATAACGAATTCTATCACAGAGACTGGGAAAAAAACGAGCAAAGAGGACAACATCACGGCACTTTTCTCTTATTTTCCCAAGCAATCTTTATACCCACACTACATTTAATATATGGATGATGATGATGAGGATGATACTACATCTCCAGTCTACCATCTTCATCCTCAAATAGAGATGAAATTGTGCAGGAAGGATATAACGTGTGGAAGCGGGGATGAGACTGATACAAGCCCAAGGAAAATTTACAATAGGGACGATTGCTCACAGACTATTACGGGAAAACATATTGTAGTGGTAGAAGAGCAGAAGGATCGGGATCGTCACGGTCCAAAATATTAATGGTCAGTATATTTTTTCTCCATCCCATCACTATCCACAAGTCCCTATAAAAAGCCATCCCTCCACCCTAACAAGTCGTCAGAGACGATCTATGTGTGCTACTCCGACACTTTTATATATGGGCTAGGCTTTTAGGAAGAAAATTTATGTAGGTATATAAAGCTGGGAGAAAGCTAGAAAGGTGAAGTATTCAACAGTAAAGATCATGCCAAGAGAAGAGAAGCAAGTGAAAAACCGCCTATGCATTATCTACAGGCTTCCATTCAAAAAAGAAGGTATGTATGTTTTCATCCTTTTTAGATGCAGGCACACGGTCGGTCGATCTCCCCGACTCTCTTGTTCCGTGACTCCAGTCTGTCTGATCCTTTTGCAATAATAATGAAAGGGTGAGGAAAACTTATGAAAAAATAATGATTTCCTCCCTCCTTTCTCCTCTTTCCCATTTCTCTTCCTTTCCAACTTGCTGCATCATCCTGAATCCGAGGGCCTTGTTACGTTTTCCCTTTTCCTGCGTATGCATATAACAGATTGTGTGCCGTGTGTGTACTGCAGAGAAGTTACCGCTTGAATATGAAGGTATGTAGTCTAAAGTTGATGGATGCGATATTTTCCAAGTTTTTTTTTTCTCTCGAATAAATGGCTCCGCGCTTGTTTTACTAGTTTTTAAATGATGCCATGCATAGTAATTTTTAAAACGTTGTGCTTCGTTTCTCTTTTATAATCTGACCATAGAAAAATCCAAAACAAGAGAAAATGGATGAAACTTGCTTTCAAATTATACTGTGCCTATAAACAATCTGAATTCTTTTCAATTTTTCTAGTCTTTTTTGGTTACCTCATCATTGTCAAATCCGTTTTAAAAATTTCTGTCAACCGTCTTACTTATATTATATTCCTTAATTGTTGCATTATTTTGTCAAAATCCTGACAGCCTCTTTCCATGTATTATGACGAACATAAGTCAAACAAAACACATTAACAGATTGAGATTGAGAATCCCTATCTGAGCTTTTTAATGACAACATCAACATACCCAAACCCCAAGAAAAGAGGATGAAGGATTACGGCTTAACAATCATCATCGTCCGTCATCATCATTAAGTATATTCCACCATCCAATTTCACATTTCCCTCGGTGTAAAAACCGCAGTATATTATGCTGGAAGGACGTTATATCAGCAACATCACCGTTAGTTCATTACCTTCTGCCAGCTTAGCATAATAACGCCATTAACAGCAACACTCCTAAACAGACATCATCCTGATCACGTCAAGCAGCCGTAAAAAATAGTCGTCAGGTTTGATTTGGGAAATATACATTTTTTTTCTTTCTCTAATGCCTCTCGTCAATCTGCCTGGTCCAGGAAGAAGGGAGAGAAACATTGATTTGATACGTAAGTATGGCTACTTCCAGAGAACACTGCACTGCCAGCATCGAACATCACAATTCATTTGCCATCGTCATTATCATCCTCGTCAATTACTTCCCTCGCCGAAAACTAAAATGAACTACTTACATCCCTTCCGCATATAGTCACTGATTTTGATAACAGATATTAGTTTTTAGCTGTTAGGTTTTGAGTTATCTAGATAAGTACATAAAGGTAGTATAAGAGCTACTCATAGTACTGCATACCTAGTTTGATGAAGGGAAAAAGATGATGAAAGCTTTTCCCTAATGTACACTCATCAAATAATTACACTGAACTCCAGCTATTCATTTGGTTCTCCATCCATTTTCGTCCCTCTCTGTCCTACTGTTCATTCGTTACTTACTATTTTCTGCAAGTGACTAGACTAGTGACTACTCATTCATATCTGCCTTTTTTACTCTTTCCTAGTGCAGTAGTTGAGTTCAGATAAGACTGTGGATGGTAGTGAGTCTGATTGTGAGACTGTGGATTTGGTTAATAAGTATAGACTATTGTTATTGGCACGTATGTACTTATATGTATATTCATTATCGTTTTAGTTAGTCACTGCACTTATATTTTAGTCTGGCTGGATCGGATCGGAGAGACCTTTATCTGAGCGTCTGGCCAGATGTCTGGGAAGAGTAACAGTAAACACGCATATACAAAAGAACGCAAAATGTGCCCAAAACTTACATGACCTCCCTTAGCTGTCCGTCATAACGCAGCTGGAATGGAACGTGAATATTGAAAAGAAACTCACACAAGTTGATATAGACGATTCCATGCTCTCATTCCTTCAGTTGCACGAATGTCAAAATAATATAACAAGGTTTCTGTAGTTTACGATTGTAAATCATTCCTCCAGTCACAAAATGAAACTTTTTTCCTTTAGCATTTTTAATCAATCTTAAAATAATAATAATAGTTTGCTCGATGTTGAAATAACATTGCACAATAACTGCAAAAACTTAATTTAGCTGGAGTAATTAAGAATAGCCTGTTCTCCGATGACACCATGCGGAGAGTTAGACATTAGTTGTTCTACTAATAAATTACATAACAATTTAATACACATAACTGTTTATGAAGACGCTAACGATAAATGAACATTACATGTAAATAGAAGATGAAATGAAGAGAGGACCATTTATTGACTGTTATTGAGTGGGAGAGAGATTGAATCCAGTGGATTTCATTGACCTCATTTACTCCACATTTAGGTAATGACAAGAAATTCAGATTACGACAACATTTTCCCTCTCTGTTTTTCTCGCCTGTTGCGCTATTCCTCTGAGTAGGTATGTATGTTGCATAAAATGAATGACTTCGATAAACATGAGATACGATGTGATCGGCAGATGGATTACGACACTTTAATATAAATATAGCATATCACGTTACTAATTTATACATATACTAAATACAAGAGCAAAGTCATTAATCTAACGATTCCTATACTGTATTACTGTTTGGGTAACAGCAAAATCCCCTTTAGGAAGATTACTTGCAATCACATTCTCAAATGAGCAGTCACTGAAATGATTCCAGTAGTGTGGATAACAAATAGAGGTTAATATGATAAATGAACAATCCATGTTTCGATTTCTGCATAAAGTGGTTAAAGAAGTATTTTCTTTCGCCTTATCAGACCATAAAAGTATAACAGAACTGTTTCTTCGCAAGTAAAAAAATATCTTGACTTCAGCAAAGCAAAATATTTTGGCTGACATATTCATAACATATAACAGGCTCTGATACTGACACTAGCCAAGTAAGAGAAACCAAAACTGCTTTCCACTTTCATCACCACTTTTTTCTTTATCGATGCGGTTCATAAAACCCAGCCATACGTAGTCATCTGCCAGCCATTGGAGACTACTGCAATGCACAAAACGTTAAAGCAGGAACTCGGCGATTGCAGTTTTTAAAACAATTTCCCCCAGTTTTAGTCCCCACAGCCGTTCAAAATCGATCTTGAACAACAATGAAAATATTCCAAAAATGTGAAAAGCTCCAGAGATTCCAAAAGAGAAATCAGGATATCCCCGTTATTTAAGCACTTTCCCCCAAATACAATAAAGCTTATCATATTTTTGTCCCTTTTAACTCTTGATCTTGAGCAAAAACCGAAGTAGCTAAACTCCATGCCACGGCAGGGACTAACAATAAGGGGGAAGTGGGAGGTGTAGATTGAAGAAGTGAACAAAAAATTGCTTGGTTTGGTTTGGTATATATAATAACAATAATAATGATAATAGTCTATAGATTCAGTCTCCTCTACCCTTCTCCCACTTTTCAAAACTCTTCTTCAACTTTATACTTTTTGAAGCTTTCCATTCCAACAACCTCTCCATTTTTCCACCATCCATATAACATCACCGCCAACTACCAACACCGCTATCATCATCATCATCTTTACACCCCATGCTCCTCTCTTAAACTCTTTTTTATAGTTTTTCCCTCACTCTCTCTCAACCTCTTTTTCAGTTGTTGAGGTCTGGTTTCGCCAGCAGTGTGTGGTGGTGGTGCTGGAGGATCCATGGTAGTTTGTGGTGTGGTGGCAATAGTAATGAAGATGGGAAATTATCCTGTTGTTGTCGAGGAAAACATTATAGGGGTATTATATTTATAAGTATAACATTCAGCTTTCAGATGAGACTCAAGTCTGCACACAAGATGATGACGTGCCTGAAATGGTACCAGACTAGTAAAAAAACTTTATTTTTCCCGAGAAGAAAAAAAAACTTTTTTTTAGTGATTGTGATCACAAAATTGTAAGGTGGGGGCGCTAAAAAATGAGAAAGAGGATAAGATGATGATGTGATGGCGATGATCGTGGTGCGGCCATGACTATGAGGCTTGTCTGTTTAGGTACAATGTGGAACTATCTACCTTCCTATCTTCAGTCCTGTCTGAGATAAGAGATTAAAATTTTCATATTTTTGTATCAAAAACTAGCAACAATATCAATATTTCTTATTTCATGTGATACTTTGGTTGTTTTATTGGTCTCTTTGTCTCTGCCGAAAACCGGAAACTAGCCAGTTGCTGGATGAATTTAGAAGTGGCTGTCAACTAATTCTTTGAATCTAAAAGGATAACTTCCTACAAATTGTCGTTGCTGTCCTAGCCACTCCCTAATTATAACTAGTTTTTATTGCGGTTATCCTTGTAAAAGGACGATTTAATAAATCACTTTACCGGTTTATCATTATCCAGGACCAGTCAATATCTACGTAGATTTCTCTAAATTAAATCATCTAAAACCGTCCATTTACCATCCTAAAAACGTCCAACACCTAGTAAGCCTTTTAGAATGAACCGCAACACTTGTTCCAAGTTTTTTTTGAGTTGAAAATTAAATTAGAAAGTTTCATTTCTTCCCTCCACAAAAAAATAACATTAGAGACCAAGAGAAAAAAGTTACTTTCACCAGACATACTTAAAAAATTTACGGTACACTGGCGGCTCGTGGCACACCGGCTATAACAGCAATGTAAACGATAATAACCCCACCTTCATTATTAGAAACGATCGGAAAAGAGGATTTTTTTAAAGAAGACCCACCATCACGCTACAGCAGTTCCTGCAAAAACGTATCCTCCCAAAATTATCTACCCACCGATATTATAAAAACAATTCTTCCCTAGAAAAATCTGGAAATTGCGTTAAGGTAAATGAACTAATGAGCAATCATTACTGGCTATTAATCTACCCTTTTTATTCTGTAATTAAACCCATTACGATAAAAAACAAAAGCAGCCTTTCATGTTGGACGCATCCCAAAATGAAAGTTTCCACACAAGAGAGGAAAGACGAGGATAACGCTTTTGCTTGTTAAAAAAATGCTTTATTGTTTTGATCTAGAAAAGTTTTAAAAAACTACCTCTGCTCACCTTTTATTAGACATGCCTCTGGTTTTTAGCTTTCCAGCTTCCGCCGTTTCTCTCTCTCCCCACACACAAAAATATACATAAACTATCTAAAAGCAAAACTTTCGTTTCCTAAAAAAACTTGCACTCAACTGAAAAGTAAAAGTTGAAATCAGGAAGAAAAAAACGAACATCAATTTAATTTTTCACCATCAGCACAGTACAATGAACCACCGGGAAGGCATTTACCATCCACGAAATAGAATGTCTGCTCAGTAAATATTCATTACGGAGGAAACTCAGGATGACTGGGACGATGCATGTCAGGAAAAACCTGGCTTGGCTCTAGTTATCTTTTTTTCTCATTCCAGCTTCTTGATCATGATGATGCTGATGAAAGTAAAAGAAAGAAAAAATGGGGAGAAAGGTGGAATGGAGTAGGGAGATAGATGAGAAAAAATCTGGGATAGGTAGGTTCCCTCGGCGGAGGACGAGGGAAGCACACAGGATGTGAAGAGAACAAAAAAGTTGCATTTATTAGTAAACTTTTTTTCTTCTCCTTTTGCAGTTTGTTGCTTTTTTAAACATCAACATCCACTTTTTTCCCCTAGACTCTACTTTTTTTTTGCTTTCACTTGACTTGCTTATAGATCGGGTTGCTCATCCTTGGCTAAGATAGATTCACCAACCACTACACCACACCCAGATTTTTCTCCCCCGTCTTGTTTTGATTGTCAACGTGTAAAAATATTTTTCTTTGCTTAGTCTACTAGATGCTCCTTCTCCCTACCTATATAACTATGTATAGGAGTGTTCGCTACTTTGGTGAATGAAAGAAAAGAAAACCTCCAGAAAAACACTCTCATTTGTTTTAAAAACAGTGGCCCTATTGTTTCACTGTTATTCTGGAGTAGTGAGCAACTTGTTTGTAGGAATGGAAAACAAAATTTTTCCTAAAAAAAAGTATATAATAGGTAGTTTAACACGTAGCTTCCGTACCGAGTGCTGAACTGCGTTCCTCCACACAAAATCGAAAACTCGAAAGTTTTGTCTTAGGATTGTCTTCTTCTTTTTTCAATATCTTTGAGATTTTAAAAAGGTATCGGGTAAACGCTCTCAAGTCAAGATGAGTATTTTTTATTCTTAACTTCAATATCTCTTCCAATATGAAAATAACTTTTTCGAGAGAATAAGCCACGCAGGGAGCAAGCTTTTCCATGTAACGTGAGCAAAAACTTCCTTCACATAAGCGTGGCCATACTTTTATAAATACGAATTTTATGTAATGTATGGTTGGTTCATGGTTAATCAGGATTACAGCCTCATAAATATCCTCGTCATATTTTGCAACAAAAAATTTATGATAATATTTTGCCACCCTTATATTTGTGTGGGATGCAGCATTTAATCTACAACAAACATGGAGATGAAGATGTTACGAATTTAGGTACGTTTTCTTAGGTACGTACACTATCATTGTTTTTAGTAGGCTGTTCACAGTTTTTTTTGTAAACGGATACTTTTTAACAGCCCATATAGAATCTTTAATAAGCTTTATGTACACATCAAGTCAAAATATAATAAATTCTATTTATACAGAACGGTGGCGCGAGATAAACTTTTTCTGTTTTTTCACATCTCCACACTCCACATTCACACACACAAACACAATTTATATGAATGAGTGTGTTGATTAAAGAAGAATTTGAGATGTGGAGTATAATCTCGCAAGTCCAGAAGGAGCAGTAAATAATGCAACTTTTACATATGAATAGAGACGACGAAGAAGAAGAAGTGGGAAATGAACGAAGAAAGAGGACACACAAACAAACAAGCAAGAAGACAGCTCTGGACTACTCTGGAGTCTGGAGTCTCTGACTGGATGAAAAAAATATATTGCTTGTGGAGGAGTGAGGGAGGCGGCATAGTTTTAAGGAGCCTCCAAGTCAGTTTCTTGACTGCTCTACATAAAAAACCTATGATGATACCTATGGAACTAGTAGGCATACTTAATATGATGATGGTGATGCATCATGCATCCATTCCAGAGTTTGGAAGG
>JAQGAI010001401.1:0-14861 GCA_034696905.1 Lepidocyrtus violaceus | reverse complement strand
AATAGAGTATAATTGGTTTGAGATTGTCTAGCTGTGATGGAATATAAATTCATCCATCACACAGGCTGAGACTGGTTGTATATATGGTACTTATAGTAGGAGTGGGATCAAATATTAATCAAAAGTGTAAGTCCGTTCCATTTACATATCATATGGATTATACCCTAAAGCTGGTATTACGACTGTCAATGCTGTTTTTCTGCTCTGGCTCTGCACAACCTTTAAAAGTTTAATAACTTTGTTATGGACTTCCGGTAAAACAGTTGTCCCTTGATTTTTATTATGGAACGACTGAACCTCTGACATTTAATCCCACAAATGGAAACTTGAAAATAAAAAGTATGCAAAGCAGTAAACTACACATCTGCAAAAATAAAGTTTAAGACTCGCCGACAGGCCAGATTTCAAAAGGTCAGGAAAAACAATAATGTATGTTCGCGCTCATTCATAAGAGCGCTGACAAAAACTAAAACCAAAACTATTGTTTCGAAAAAGACATTTCCATTTCTTTAATTTTTTTTTAATTTCAAATGAGAAGGGTTGATAACTCCTGATATACACGTTCGGCAAGAATTCGCTATACGTAAGACCCTAATGCCAATGTCCCTACTAGGTTGTCACCAACAGGTTTACCTGCCAAGCCAAATATAATCCTCAAGTTGTTCATCACTATTAGTACATGTACATAACAGTTTGCCTGCATAATCTATGTCGTCATTTACTCGTACTGATTTAAAACGGTTTGGGATGAAAAGCGTAACGGCTATTCAGTGGAGGGGGAGAGAGGACTCATTAATGTACGATGCTTGTTTAGTGTAAATTTATTAAATCCCTAAAATATCTATAAATCATTGAACATCATAATCTGCTTTTTGATAACCGTTTTGCCAGGATTGATATACAATAGTGAAGAATATATGTAGGTATACAGGTAAAGCTCTAAAGTGGGGTTGGATGGAAAGATGCAGTGCTGGTAATTCATTTTCAACTCCGTTTTTTTACCAGCAATAAATAGCAGCTCTGTGATCAATCAGGTTACGAACATATTACACCATATACATGGGCACTCATTAAACATTGTGATTTAGGGAACACTGTGGAAAATGGTGAATTAAAAAATCCGTAAAAACAGGTTATTGTCTTTAAATATAATTTAGTTTGGAAAGGAAAAGATAATAATCATAAAACGTATTTGAGTTTATTTATTTTACCTGAGTAAATCTCGCCAATCTTGGTCGAAAGCCACCGGTACGATATGGAGGTCTTCGTATGCGTCGATTGCAGCACACGCAAATCACCCGGCCAAAAGCTCTGCAATAATCCGTAAAGAAACATAATGTAATCAGATGTTGGAATTAAAAATATGTAAAATGGATGGAATGTAAATGAGTGGAAAACATGGTGTGCATTTAAACGGCAATTTTAAACGTTCACAAAAAGCAATTATGGATATGCTTGTAATACAAGCATTTTTTTCTTTTTGTATAGCATCTTTTTAGTTGTTGGTTTTCACGATTTCCAAATTCTGTTCCTCATAGACCCAGCCATAGTTATCTTACTCGAAATATCCCTGGAAGCCGAATAAACAAGATACGCAGGCTTCAGGGAACAGTGGTTTGGAAGGAATGAAATGTGAACTGCGGGAATTAAGTTGATGTCACGGTTTCACTCCCGCTCATCCTGTATCAGGCATTGCACGGAGTTGAGTCGCGCACTTTGTTATTCCTATTTTCGCCCATGAGCTACGGAGCGGAGCAGCGCAGCGGACTGTTTGAGAAACAGATATTATGAAACACACGAGATTCTTCGAGATAAAAGACACACACTCCTCATAATGATGATGGGATGTGATAAGGGTGAAAGGGAAATATATGTTGGTGATTTTTCCTTTTCGCTAGCGTGGAAGTCGAGTCATTAGTACGTAAAATTAAAGCTCAACTTATGATGTACAATGTACAGTTCCAAAGCTGCGTTTGGCTGTGGGTTGGGATGGATATCTAATGGGAGTTTGGAAGTGACATCAGGCGAATGCATTTGTCAAGCGACATAGTGACTGCGGCCAACCAGACCCTATTTAATGTTTAATTCAAGTCAAGGAAAGCATCCCTTTCAGAAGTTTCAACAGACTTCGGCTGTCGTATTTACTTGCCAATGGATTTATTATTTTCCATTCCATTCTCCGAAAATGTACTTAGCATTCATTCATCACAACGACACCGCATCTTTAGCCAGACATGCTATCCGCCCTTATCTGCGGAAACGACATCGAGAGGAGATAAGCGAGTGCGTCTTCTTGACTTATTTTTTAGCGCCCAACATTGAAAAGAGGAAGAAGAAGAACTAACCCCTTCCTGATCACATTGACAATCACAATGTCAACGAATGGACAAAAATAACTTGATATGTGTACGTGAGTAATATGCTGACTGGCAAACCAATGGAATGGCATCCGGATCATAAAACTGATCACCTGCCCCGACAAGCAATTAGCGTTAAATGGGAAAGGAAATCAGTGTCATGATTTTGAGAGGAAACAGCAATATCATGCTTTCACGGATACCAGGGATTTCTAATAATCATGCCTTCCATGTTACAGAAATTGACAGCCCTGCGATAGCAAAGCATTGAAAAACCTTACTGCTGTAGATAGACCTTAAAAATCTGGGATCAAATTCCGATTCAAATGTTTAACGACGAAATGAAATACGACGCACCCTCCCAAACTCGCAACTTGCAACTCGCAAATTATCGTTTCATTCGGCAGTAATCAACCCTTCAATTTTACATTTGTGCCGAACACCTACAATGGCCCCACTGTAGGTTCGGTTCACGGTTCAAGAGAAATAGGTGCATTTTTCTCAGTATGTATCCCATCATATCTGTAGCATACAACGTTGCTTGGGGTGAAATTGACGAAAAATTAATGACTCCATTCACTGTTTCCACTCTTTGAAAGGATTTCACATCCTCTTAGCCCCCGAAGAAAGAAAGGTGCTTTCTCCGTACCGTAGAACAACGGCACAATAACTAATTTCATGTTTTCAGGTTGCATGATGAGAAAATGAGCTCCCACACTTACACTTTTCTCACACAATATTTTATAGGGAAGTGGGGTGGAAGTGGGAATAGGGAGCCATTAGTGTCCGACTTTTTGGTATAGCACCAGGACCGGGGTGGCCTGACAGGTTGCACGTTTCACATTCTTTTATGTGCCGTGAACATCACGTTCATTCATTGGAACAATGGGGGAAACAGACCAAAGGCTTTTTTTTTGCCCAGTGACTGAAGAAGGAAGAGCGCTCGTTCGGGCAAACTGGTAAGTGAATCTTGTTCCCGTTCTTTCAGTAGCAAAACAATCCAGTTTCTTTGTTGGCCTAACCAACCGTGATCTTTGTCTCCTTCTTTTCTTCGATCTGTCTGTTCTAACTTTTCCATTTAATAAATATTGTTAGCCATAGCAACAGTGTGCGAAAGGTGAAAATGGGCAAAAAAAAATAACCTGCTTCTGAAAACAAACTACTACGCTACTCTATACATAGTTATAAAAAAAGGTTGAGGGAAACCCACGTCTGTTATTGTTTGAGTAGGTAGTGTGTGTTATAGTTGTAGTATAGATTAAATTAGAATGAAAGAAACTGACTTTTTTTTTCGGCCGACGAGTAAAAAGGAAGTAAAATAAATGGGGAGGGTTTTTTTTTACTTGAACTGAAAGAAGATTGTTTGGACGGGAGAGAATAGGAAACGGGAAAGCACTTCACTTCCCTCTTCCTTTTTCTAGTTTACGAGGATTCCTGCACAACTACCTATACACGTAATTATCAATATAGCATTGAACATGGCACATATGTACTCGTAGCTACCTATAATAATTAAGAGAGGTGTATATTATTGATTGATTGGAAAGCGAGAGGCCCATTCATGCTACAGATTTATTTTTCATTTTTTTTAATCCAAAGAAAATATTTTACTTTCCCTCCATTTTTACAAACTGTGAGTTAACTAAACTAAACACTACTGTCTGCTGTTTTTAATCTTGATGTTAAAATGAATTTTATTCGTAAATCTGTTGTCTTATGTGATATTTACAAACGTTGCTGTAACAAAACAGTAATTAAATATCTATCTATGCAATGCATTCTTTTTTGAAAGCCAGAAATTGATGCTCATAAATCCTCCTACCCACCTCCAACACATCTGGAAAAAACCTATGACGGAACACGGAAACACACCCTCATGTTCCCTCAGTTCTGACATGACGATGACATCGTTTCCTTCCGGTCTTCGTAAATTTTGCATTGGATCGAGTAAGAAAAGTTTTGTTTGCTACCATCATTATAGCATGCCCCGCTCTGGAAGTTAAGTCATCGCATCGTCATTCCGCAACCCATTTTAGTTATAAATTTAAGAAGAAAAAAAACAGGATTTTGGGTAGGACAAGTGGGCGCAGCAGCATCCGTTAGGAGATCCTTTACTACTTTAGTTTGTTCAACTGCTCATGAGAGAATATGCAGATTAAACTATTAAAATGGGGGAAAGTTAAGTAAATAGTCAAATAGTGATAAAAAGGAAGAAGCCATTTTATGCATATAAATTAGTACGAAGTTGCAGAAACGTTAAAGCCTTTATTTTTATTGTTAATGTTTCTTTTTCCCCCATTTGAGTGGAATGAGTGAAATATGGAAGGTCAAAGAATGCACACGGAAACGGAACAGTGAGAGAGGAAAGAAAATATTTATGGTTGTTTTTATTTCTTTCGTTTTTTTTTGCGAGAATGAAATTTCCATGCCATTTCAGAAGACGTTTCTCATTATTTTTCCTAGCGCATTCTTTGCTCCCACGTTCAGCCCAACTCAAGAGGTTAGGTTGAGGACTTACCTAACATTCATGAAAAACGAGTGTAAATAGTAAATACTGCTGCTGGTGGAGAAAGGATGAATGGATGTAGTTATTTGTTCAATGTTAATATGGGTTAGACAGGCAGAACTCAAGAATCTGTGCTATTGTTGCATTGAACATTGAACTGCTGTACTACAAACTGCAGAACAAACAGCGTCTTTCGTGCTCCAGGACTATAAACAGAACAGAGACATGCTAACCTGCTTGATACATCTTCTTTCTGTGGACACAATGGGAGAGGAAGCTTTGTGGAAAGTCATCTTCCCTTGCCACCAGCCACCAGACTTTGAAGGAGAAAGTATTATGGGGCGTCGTCTGCCTAAATGCCTTTTAATCGTTTCATTTTGCTCCATTCCTTATGAAAACTAATTTATGTTCTTGGGTGATTAAATGGATTCCCAACATTTTTTTTTCATTTTGGCGCTCCGCATTTCATTCTTAAACCAGGAGGAAAAAAAATGTGTGTCAAGTTAAGTAAGTACTTAAGGAACTGTCAATTTTATACATTTCACTTTTCATTTCCCAACAGAAATTTTCCCCGGCTTTGGGAAAAGAGTTGTTTTCCAAGATAGCGTGAGCGGCTCACTCCAACTTAATAAATAAGTAAGACTCACGACATCACGAGAAGGAGGCAAATACATACTCAACAAAGATACGTAGTGAGCCAGGGTGATACGTTGTCAGTTGATGGGAAAATTCTATTTTATGTTGCTTTTCTCATGCCTGTCCAAAAATTCATTCTCAGTGTCAGTCTATTCTTCTTTTAGTTCATTTTATGCATCTTTGCTGTACCATTTTGTTTACTGGTTTTTTTAACATGGGGAAAATGGGAATCTGAGGAAGGACAAGACTTTCTAATTCCTCCAAATTTAATTCTTGCACAATTACATATACGCTGACGTTAACTAGGCTAGCTGAATGTAAGACAGGGAATGACAGCAATTGTAAGATTGTGCATCTGATTCTTCATCTGCATCTGCATTTCAAGTTAGACAGTTCTAGTGTCAAATGAAATGAAACAGACTATCATTAACATTCCGTTGTAATTAAACTGGAATAATTAATTTAAACACGGCAATCAGAATAAAACAATTAAGGACTGTCCTGTAGTTGTCAATTGGCTTAACAGTTCAAGCAAAGCGATATGTGGATAGAATACCTACGTATGTGATATCACTATATCGTCAAAATTACCTTGCTATCGTCGTCGTCGTCACTGTCAAGCACGGAAATCGTGCGTTATAACAGACCCGTATGAAAGCTCCCCGAATAATATTGTAATTATTATAAGCCCCCACAAAATTATTCCTCATGTTCAAGTATCTGCAAATTGGAAAGTATTTTATATAGGCAGATATTTATTTATACACGCTAGAGTCTGCTAAATTCTAGCCGAGCCGTCTGACGGACGGAGTCCTTTTTTCAAACCCGGACCAAAAAAGAACTGCTCTTGTTATTTGAACTACGTATTTGAACTCACTTGAAAGGGTGGCCGACCTATCCTGACAGCGACAGAGCAACCATCCTGACTTTTAGTACTTCAGGTTTTTTTTGTGAAATGTGGTCACACTTTTTTGCATGGTCCTCCCATTCCCCTTCCGAAGGGAGTCAGGTGTCGCTGGTCTTTAATTCTTCCCGGAGAAATATACTTATGCATTTTGCAAGAGCATACTTTCCGCTCTATGCTGTGGTTAAATGTAAATTTTGAGGGAGTGAGGAGGAGCAGGATGCTAACGACGCACTAGTCCATCATAATCGGATAAAACAATATTAGATTTCAATTTTTTACAGACTTGGCACAGAAAGGGAAGTGTGGGAAATCGGGAGAGGCTTTGGGGAAAGTGTTGAGAGAAAATAGTGTATAAAATGTTTCATACAAGCTACTTGATTTTTTCTAGACATTTATCCAAAAATGAGGTACGTTGTTAGCTTGCTAGGCGCACGTTGCGTTCAGCTTTGTTATCCCTTAGTACAATGGCTTTAAAGCTGCAATCGAGAGTGAGATGTGAGTGAGTTTCCCCTCAAGGCACTGTCATCCACCCCTTTTTCATAGGAAATTTGTGGGAGCACTTCTTTTCCTCTGTTTTTTTATACTATTACATATATCGTATAATAAAAAAGTAAGTACAAGGCTTACTGACGCTGTTCTGGGACTACAAGATCAGGGTTTCAACAAAGGAGTTGGAAGGAGCGGCTGCCTTTCCTGTTGGTTTAGCCGTTTAGACATCTATATATGGGACTAACATATAATGGTTTTCATAAATAAGAATAAGTTTTCCAAGTGATGTGACACTGCACATATTATCTACTCTATTACAAAAAAAAGTCCCCCAGGAGAGTGAGAAAACTCGACATAAACATATCACGCCACAAAACTATCTTCGCAGACGGTTGAGGAGCAAGGTAGACAGGTAGACTTTATACCGTCCTCACTCACCTTTTTTCTATGATGATTACGGTTCCCCACTCCATATTTCCGTTTTGTTTATGCTCGGGAGTAAGGAAAAAATGTGCTGAAGTGAAATGGCAAATCAATGATATTGATTGTTCGAGTCGTCGAGTCGAGTGAGTACACACGCACACGTCGAAATGAAGAGGCAAGCCACAGGTGAACCCGATTTCATTTTACTCCCGTCACCATCACCATCATCCTCAGTCAGTCGCCAACAATAACGGATATATAGACACTGGCGCTGATGTAAAAACTGCAAACACTATTTTCATTTTTTCCTCTTTTCTTTTTCAACATTTAAAACCATTTCCTTCCCTCCGATGGAATGGATGGATGGAGGCTGTCGGTCAAATTATAATAAAAAGGAGGAATTCAGGCATTTCACTTTGGCTGGTTGCTGCACATGGGATTTTATAAAACAAACAAATCTTAGCCCACTAAGCCAATTCGACAAAGTCTCTCTTGTCGGTTTTCCCTTTATACTGAAATGAGATATGTTGAGAAAATCAGAATCAGGGTGAGCATCAAACACTCCAGAAACAGCCTTCTTTCATCTCATCATCCAATTCATTCCGATTCCAAGTGTTTTCCCATCACCCATCCTTTCCTTGACTGCTAAAGGCTCCATTTCATAGTTTCAAGTAGAAGGACAAAATTTCCTCACATCTGTTCATTTTGAAGCCAACAGCCAGCTCTTGTGAAATCTCTCATTCCACAATGACTGAGCAGTAAAAAGAGAAAAAAACTAACGGAGAATGCAAGGAGGATCCAAGCTTTTCTTACGTAATGTATCTATGCCCCTGTTCAATGGAATGATAATTAATTTTTCACGAAAACCACTCCCCTGCACTTTCACTTCCCTTATTTAAATCAATTATAGTGCATGTTTATGCTCCCTTTTGCAAAACGACATTGAGCTTTCCCTCTCTCAAAAGTACACTCATTCCGATTTCCAAACTACAAACTGAATGGAAAGGAACAAAAATAGAAATGAAGTAGTGGATTCCCCCAAAGCCTCTGTAGTACAGTGGTATGCATTTTTACCATTTTGGGTAACCTTAAGGAATTTAGTTGATGGCACCCACCACAATAGTTTTTCTTTTGAGCTTCTATCGACTGCAGTATAAGTAGATCGGAAGGGTTCTTATTAGGCCCTGTAAAAAATAACTTTCCTAAAACAATCAAACCTATTCCAAAAGTTCTCTTTAGGGTGCAACTCGCCAATATGTTGTTTTAATACATACAAAAACAAACCGTGAAGCAACAAGAAGTGATATCACATCGCCAGCTATACTTTCTCTTTCATTTGTAAAGGACAAAGAGCGATGACTAGTTTCATAGTTTTCTGTTGGTACGGGCCTAGGCAGCATTTTACTTACGTAAGTCTCGGTGTGGCTAGCCACTTCACAATTAGAACTTGTCCAAACTAATTCAGCAAAGCACACTTTGTAGGACAGCGCTCATTAACACTGTGGCGTGGCCACTAATTATTGCAGGGAAACAAACCTCCGCCAGCTTAATTATACTATATTATTATGCTGTAATGGAGAAGTGCTTGTCTCCACTAGTGTATATTATACTTCATTTTGCTATCATTGGCATACCAATCAAGTTGGCTTTGTTATCTGATGGAAGGCATCCCGGCTATCTGTTACAATACCATGGCATTGACCCAATTTTCAGTCCCTCTTGTGAAAAATCAAACGAGAGAGCCAATCCATTGTCGTTTTCCTTCTTTCATGTAGAACTCTCCTTCCTGGAACTTTTCGGTGAAGGAAACCAGCCACATTCCTTGAGTCGGAACGGAATCGTTTAACCAATTGAAATATGATTTGAGCTCATTATGTGCCGGAAATGCAAATGGCTGGAACAAGGATTTTTTTCCCACATTGGATCATGTCTTATGCGCTTAGAAAGTTTATATGATTTTCTTTTTTTTTGCTCCATCACCATCTTCTTATAGCTATGCCATATAACTTTGCGCAAAGTATGTAAAAGTGCCTCGAGCAAAGATGTGAAATGGGGGTTGCAGGTTGATGGCCCATTAAAAGTTTACGTGATCTTATGGCTTAGTAGGGTATGCGATAAAATACGATATGGGGGCCACTATCATTTTGTCCGGGAACCCTTCAATGCTCATCTTCCCTTGAATCGGATCCTTCCACAAAAATAGCCGTTAATACGATGTGGGCATCCAACCCTGGGATAATATTACCATGTGGAGCCCACAAAAGGGCCAGGAAAAAATCAACATAAAAACAAAAGCTCACCATGTTTTTATGAGTTCAAAGCCTCAGCTTTTTCCAAGAAGGAAAATACTAACATTATAATCTTCCTGGAAAGGAAGGGCGCCTATCGTTTTACTCCTACATGGGCAAAAAGGTGCTCACAGTTCAGTGCTCAATGCCCTTGTACGGTGGGGAGGTGTGTGTGTGTGTGTATGCATGAGCAATTTGTCAAAGTCTCATCTCCCTACTCGGTCTATCTACTTAGAAAACAATTATCTGTAGTGACGGACACGAAATTGGAAAACTTTTTATTTTATCTTCAACTGTATAATATCGCTTCCTCCCTCTAACTTCTTAATGAAAAGTTTCCCGTTTGCATTATCAATCTAGCAAAGAATATTAAGAATAATCCTCTTGTACTCCCATTCCCGAAAAGTTGTCTTATTGCCGAAAGGGCTTCTCTCTCTCTCTCTATTTCCATCTGATTTACCTTTTTTTAAATACAAAACGAAAACACAATTCGACTTTCAATCCAGTTTCCTATTCCATTCTTTAGTTAAATACTCCTCCGTAAGCCTAGGAAATTGGAAATTCTAGCCTGAAGAAAACGAAATGAAATTTTCATAGACGTCGGAAAATAATACATGCATCCATGTAAAACCCAAACAATTCATATGATACCTATTTTGTAAATTAACTAGGTAGCTATAATATAAATCAGCTGGACCTGGTAAGTTTTTCTTACCATTGTACATGGATGGATTGTCAAAACGATGCCTTTCCCTACTGCAGGGTTATCTTGGCAACGAAAGCGTCAAACGAAATATGTTATCTGACATATGGCTTACTCCCATAAGTTCCGCTTGATTAGGATGAATCATTTTGCGTCAACGTTTTTCTTGGAACTTGGAAGCATGACGATCATTTTGTGTTGAGAATAAGAACAATGCATGTCGTATATCATAATAATATCAGGTTTTTTTTGTTAAGAACTGGATATGGATCCCTCGCAACCATTATAATAGTTACTCCAGAAGCATTTTTGGAATACATTTTATGCTGGTAATTCAAGCGGAAGCGGATAATGGAAAAGAAAGCAATTTAATATTAGTCATGTAACATGATACTTGCTCCACGTGGTCATATGCTCTTATCTCCCCCATATCTAAATCATGCCCCATGCCAATATTTTCTTAACTTCCATAAAACCCCCCTTCTTTTACTGTTTGGAGTTTGATGGTAATCCAACCCGTTTCCTTGTAAACTGAATACGAAGTAAGTATAATGGCAGTCATGCTAGTATGTACTTTTACGTTTTTGAAGAAGAAAAAAATATGAGAATCATAAAATCTGCTACTTCCCCAATCTACATACATACACTGTACATAAAGTTTTGAAACCAATTTTATAAAATACATACATGACCAAGAATTTACACCATCACATATTTTTATGGTGCCTATGAACATATTTTGTACTTTTAAGCTAGCTCAAGCAACGTTACAAAAGTGTCCTTTGCAGTTTTGCTTTTTAGCCAAATTATGTAAGAATGAATTTTTCTTCCCTTCTCCCGGACTGCAGTCAACTGTGATTAAAATTTGGAGAAATTATCGTCGTCCTCCTCACCCATTTATATTTCTCAGTAAGTGGAAAAGTAATTAGGAGAAAGGTGAGCTGCAGAAATTAAGAAAAAAGGTTTTCTCTCTCTTAACTTCTAAAAAAGTCTGCCATAACGTATGCTAATAACAACGCTAGGCCTGCTCGGTTTTTTGAATGTGCAAGAGGAATGAAGGTTAGACTGCCGTTTCCCTTCCGTCCGACACTGATATATGTTTGTGTAACAGCTAATAATACAAAAACCCTAAAATAAGGAAGCCAACCGGCAGACCAGCCTAATCAGCCACAGCTGTTCCACTGCCACAATCATTATGATCGAGCTAATTTACGGCTAATATTTCCCTCTCTCCTTAACGACCAATTTTCCGCCCCCAAGATCCAAAGTACTATTCATAATGACGAGCCACGAAGGGAGACAAGAGTTTAGTGTAAACAAAAGGGGAATCAATGCAATGCGTTGGGAAATGGAAATATCGGTAACAGGATTGTGTGGGCTTGGGATCCCCATCTATGTCATGTCAACTAGTTTGGGTTGTGATAACTGGAAGTAATCCCTTAATTCTATTACATTCATCCATTTCTGTTAGCTCGTCACTGAGGAGAATTGTTTGTTTTGGGAGTTGAGATGAGAGGAGAGTGATACAAATTCATTTTATAAGTCTGCTGATGTATACTACGCAGCTAACCCTCATAATAATTCCGAACGCCAACATGTCTAGAGAAGAACAAATATGGATTCAAAATGTATTGATGGAGTAAAAAGTTAATTTGGATAATTGATGACAGTGTTGATATGATGCTGAGAGTACAAATCTGACTCATTACACATATCACTGTTGTTGAAAAGGAGAAAAGACTTGACGCTTCACTCCTATGAAAAATTTCGCATTGCCCCAAAACTACAAAAACAATGTTAAGCATGTATGTAAAGTTGTTGTTTTTTATATTACTATTTTGTATCATTTTCAGACATACTTTTATACAAACGAATACGTATTAAAGGGAAAAGAGAGTTTTAAAATGAAGTATTGGATGGTTAGATTTTATAAAGTCTCAATTAACCTCGAAAAATGTTTACAACAGTTTGAAGTTTGCTTTTCAGGTCGTTCGCATTCCACCAGATGCACATAATTAAATGTGATGCCTTTTATTTGTTTGGTAGATAGAAACCAGTCAAATCCTCTGTGAACTTTATGTAACTAGAAGTCAAGGGAAAGTATTAGCCAACTTGGGGATGATAATGATAGATATTAAGTAAACGAAGGTTGATTTAAGTTCAGCAACTACACTTCCCTCTGACCTCTTTCCCAGGTTGCTAATTGAATTTTAACACTTTCATAATTACTATAACCCCATACTTAAAAGTTAAGTTGATCATCCCATTTTGTAACAGCGGCTCATAAGTAAGAAGTATTTTAGCGATTAATGAAAATCTATTCTAGATGCTCTGTTCTTCACGTCTTGGAAGTTACACATTTTTATGAAATATTTTCTTTTTTTCATATTCATTCCACAAACTGCTGAAGTTCACCCAAGAGCATTCTACATGAAGGCACATGTCAAGTCAACCCATGTGAGACTCATTTTTCAATTTATCATAAATTGCAAACTGTGTTCCATCTTTCGTCACGTTTCCCTTTGTTTACTAGAGAGAAAAAGCTTATCAACATTTTTCCCTCTTGACATGTAACTAAAACTGAACTTTGATCGGAACAAAGACTTCAGCCGACAAGAAAAAAAAATCTTTCCCTTTTCACATTTTCCTGGCCCCCGTTATTTATGATATTTGCAGGGGAAGACGAAGGAAGATAAACCATTTTGTAATGGTCGATTGGCTATATTATTTGTCGATTTATGCAATAAAACCCATGATCTCCCCCACTGGGTATAAATGGTGCTACGTGCCACCAACTCCAATCCTCACCTTTTCATAACAAAAAAAGTTTTCACTGGAAAACACTGCTTCTCCTAAAGAATGGAATGGAACAAAGGGATTCCAAACTTATGTTGGTGCACCTGATACCAAAACATCCCATTCTAAAAAAAAAAAAACCAGATACCATGCCTTAACCACCACCAACATCCCATTCTACTCTTAATGGATAGTTCATAGTTATATGAGCTTTAAAAAAAGTTTTTTTTTTTCTACAAAAGTATAAAGGTAAACAAGAGGAGAGGAGAAGCCTCAGGTAGTAATAATCACCTAATATGGAACATTGAAGCCATCACCCACTACCCCATCACCATCAACATTATCATGGAGGATAATAGTGAAGAAAAAAACTTTTTTCGCTGGTTCTTTTCATGAGCATATATCCTAATGATAATGGGATGATGGGATGATAATGGAACTTAACAAGTGATGCATGGATTCAGTCATGTTTATCCCCTGCCTACTCTGAAGTTAAATGAACTTGCACAAGGTTGCTGGAAAGTTTTTCATACCTACTCTACTTTTTTCTATCCATTTGTTTTCTTTCTAGTTGATTGTGAAAATTTATCAAAAGAAAAGTATTTCAACGGGTGAATAAATTCATAATGTACATTTGTGAAAAGCTATATACACTATGAAAAATATTAATAATGGGATGGGATGGAAAGGAAGGAGGTTGAGTCATCTTCCACTTTCTTTTTCCCCCCAAGATCAATACCATCATGATTATGGCGGTGTAGGATTACACAGCCCGACGGAAAAAAAACTCTTTGCATTATCCATATCTCTCGGCTATTTTAACTCTTACGTTCTGTCATGAAGAATAGTTCCATACATTATAACATAACTACAAGCGCCATGTCACCTCCAGCGCTATCAGCATCTCTCATCACTCATCGTGGCAACTGATGAAAAACTGCAGCCAAGATAATCTTCCTCCCGAAATTAAAATAGATTCTGTGTAGTTACGACAGCCGTTCCGTTATGCTTGTATTCAATAATGTTTGTCCATGGTGCACGCACGGCCGATTCTATGTAGCTTTGTAAAAGAGATGGATTCGCTGTGCCGTAAGGTGCAGATATATGTACAGTTACACACAATTAAAATCCAGATGTTCCCCATAAGTCAACAGTCTATGTATAGAGGGATCCAGTATTTAACTTTATTAGTAGGAGTGTTGAAAAATGCAAATAAATTTTAATACATTTTTTTGGAAGTGTCTGCTACATAAAGTGTTTAGTTAGTGCAAAACTGCAGATTTTTTGAGTGGATGAGTTGCGGCGTGGCTATGACATAAATGATATTATGAGAATTAAATATGCTGACGACGAAATATGAGGTGATGTGCAACTTTGAAGTGGAGCAATATGCCTTGCAAGTGCATAGTAACAGCTAGTGTTGGTTTCATAAAACATATTATGACAGTTTCCAGTCAAACTAACACATTTGTCTTAAAAATTATAATCTTAGCAGGGCCAGGATTTGATGCCTTTGAAATTTAGATACGACTGAATTTGGTTGTTGTAACCTATATTCATACGTTTGTGCAGGGAACAGTCTACAAACTCAATTTGAAATGGATTGTGTCGAAGTTAAGGATTCACCAAATAAAATTTTTAAAAGGCAGGCGGATAAAAACAAATAATTTTTATAATAAGGCTTCTGTAAAGATGCAACATTGACTTACTTGACAAATTGATATCTAATGGACTGGACGGTGACAATAACCACACC
>JAQGAI010001400.1:0-14866 GCA_034696905.1 Lepidocyrtus violaceus | reverse complement strand
CCAACACAAGTGCGTTGTAGCATCATCATCTCAAAAGTAAACATGAATGACTGATACGGATGGCCAAACAGAATGAAAACTTGAGGGCATCAAGTTTGCCTTGCCGGCATATTTCGTCGAGTACAAAATTACATGCAAAGAGAAACATCCAATCCCAAATTAAAAGGCTTTCTTTTATTCTCAGCAATATGCCATGAAGTACCCCCTGAGGTAAAAAAACTAAAGAAGTTAAAACGGATTTTTCCTCCTTCTCATCGGTTTAGTACCTCCTTAACATTCTCATTAAGTACTAAGGTATGACGTACTACAGAGAGGTACAAGCATGAGATGATTGAGCTTGGTGCTAGTGCTAGTTAACGTGCCAAACTATTGCTTCACATTTTTCCGCAAGAAAACTAGGCATGCTTAACGGCTAGCCCATGTAAAGACGTTAATACAAATCTTGACATTGCTTTACCTTCCTCCTCATCCACAGTTTAGTCCATTAAACTGCTCTTGCGGCAAATAGAAAATACTGCCGACTGACAGTCATGAACTTGAGCTGATGGGAGCTTAATTTAAGTTAACCTTTCTCTTGAAAATAATGTCAGCTCAGCAAAAAAAGCATATAGCTAAAGCACTGCTACTACTGTGATCAGGATCAGTTAAAAAAACTTCCCCGTTGATTTATTTAATGTGCTCGCTCCTGCTTAGAAAGTCTTATTAACTTTCATGCTTCACCAAAGACACGAGAGGCCAAGGCACTCGACTCTTTTAAACAAATGCATAGCGTCACAGCAAGCCCCAGTCAAAATCACAAATCAAAAATACATTTAGCTTCATGTTGTGTCTACGCTTTTGCTCGCTCTTGTCATTTTTGGCTACTGTTCATTTTTCTATCGGTTGAGGTGATCTCTTTTTTGGCCACCTTTCACCATTTCGTTCCTTCCAAGCCAAACAAACTTATCCCTCCTTGTCTCAATAATCTCTGGCATGAATAAATTTACAAACAATCAGGGTAATAAAAATAAAGTTTAAAGATAAGCTTTCTACACAAAAATTTTTACTACTGCCCCACACCCTTCACTTACGGCAATATAACAATGACAATCAGAACCTTCTCAAAACGCCGGATCTATCTAAGTAAACCAACAAAACTGTGGAAGGGTGAGAGAGGTACAAACGAGATTTTTTTTGACAATTAGCCTTTTCGAGGTGTAGAGTAGGTACAGAGCAGAGGCAGGCTAATAATCCAAATGCAAACAGCAACTTTTTATTTGTAAACGATACAGACTACTGAATCCGATGGAACTAATCCAAATAATCTTTAGTGCTAATCTTGAGAAACGCGCTTGTAAAATCTTCTGGTAACATTATTCTTATAATTTTATAATCATTTTAAATTTTTCGTCATGTTCTGCTTCTGCTGCTCCTACTATTCCCATCCTAATAACTTCATTTTTATCTAAACTATTCAAGAGACTTACGATTTGTAACAATTGAGACAGGAGGAGTGGGTAAGCATTTGAGTGCCAGAATAACTGATAAATATGTTGATATCGAAAATTTGTGCAAAATAATAAACTTGAGTAATATATTCCAACAATGGGCAACTGAATCTTAGCAAAGATTTTAAACAGGCCCTGAATAAAAATGCGAACCAATTTTATTTAAATTTATTAACTTGGCTTAAGATAAGGATAAAACTGATACACCAATGTCAAGAGGTGCCAGCAAGTCAGTATTTTGTCATGTATATATGTTCATGCGAGTCCATAAAATTGCAACTGCACCTTAGTAAAACTGATTCCAAGTAGTAAACTGAAGAAAAACATTTGTTCGAAAAAGAAGGAGCCAATTAAGATGTTGCTACCCAGCTTACACCAAGACATAATCTTCGGATGAAGAAAATGATGAGGCAAGTTGAAAAAATGCATATTTCTTGGTAGGCACTTTGATACGCTTTTATGCTCCACAATAGTTGGCATTGCATTAGTAGGGATGTTCTTGCTAAATGAGCAATCAAAGTAGCCCATTAAAACCGAATGTAACATCATTTGGTTAATACTTCTGTCTATCGCATCTCATGTCAGTAGTATTCTGTATGCAGATTTATAAGAATTTCACACCGCAATCGCTGCAGCTTTTTGGGCTGTCGTAATTGTTTTCATTTACTTACGTAATAAACCCAGCTACCAGTTGCATCTTCTGTTTTGTATCTGGGTATTATGCATTTTTACCGACTTAATTTCTTCTTCCCTTGCTACTTCATTAACTTACCATTATTTCACCGCTTACTAGTTTGCTACCTGCATAATGAACTTTGTTGAAAAATGCATCCTTTGGAAGTGTTCATACTAAATGAAAGCAAGAAACAGCCTGTATGTTGCTGTTGTTGGCGATGTTTAATAATTAATTAAACAAACTGCTTCTTCATGCAATCAAACCAGTAACATCTTCATTTCGAGATGAACTTCTCCGTAAAAAATCTGTACGATGATACAGATAAGGAAAGGCGTACTCTTTGATTTGTAACATTGATAAACTTTTTTCTACTTTCTGTTGATTTTTTCGTAATTGCTTTTAATTCAGATCAACCAGCAACACTGATCCTACCTGGACACATCTATGTTGGATGGATGTTAAAAAATTCTTAACAAATCGAATTATCGAAATAGAGTTTATAGGTTTGATGTGAAAATCAAATCCAATATGATAAGGTGATTCAACTGATGTTTAGGGTGAGAGTGTAACAAGCGCTGGGAGACTCTTCATCAAGAGAGCAATATGAATATGGTGATAGAATGATGATGATGTTGATGTCACTTACATGAAGTGTTCGCATTTTACCACAGCAAGCTGTCGAGTAAACGTGTGAACATTTCCCTCAAGAGTTTATAGGGCATCCCACTTATCCCAGCTGGATTTCATGCGTTTTTCCCTCGATGATGATAATGCTCTTATTCCCCTTTTTAACACTCTTCATCTCACTGATTGACTGAAAAATAACAACATATTGGGAATATGCGTAAGGATCTGAATGAAACTGAATGAAATAAGTAACTACGACCAACCGACTGAACTGCACCAGAACCGTCAGTATGATCATCAGCCGTATTTCTTTTCTTTTCATTTCATTAAGAGTCCCATCTATTTTCACTCCTAATTTCTTGCGGCTTTTTCAACAACCATTCATTTATCCATTCAAGCGTCACCCATTCACTCGGAATGAGCTCTCGCATCGTTTCATTCCAATTCAATCACCAACAAGGGAAAATGAAATTAAATAGAATTTAATGAGATTCAAAGTGATAAACCGACTACTTGATTGGGCCGAGTGTGGTAAAAATTCGTAAGTGATTGCCATTGACGTATATTGGACTACTCAAACTGGTCACTCAAACCAAAACTAGCTGCCACCAAATGGTGAAAACTTTACAACAAAAAAGAGACAAAGTATTTACTAAAAAGCCCACGCGTATTGCAAGCTGAAAGATGTTGATTATCACTTTACCCCAAAAAATCTGTCATCCTGCTTATTACGTCACATTACTCATTTGCAGTGTGAAAATTTAGATTGACAGCGGACTAAAAAACTGCTGGAGCGTGTAATGTGTATGGAGGAATTAAAACCTTGGCTTGCTAACCAAAACTAGTTGCAATCTTTTAAGACAGTTTTAATTGCAGCAGTGCCAAAGAGTTTAATACGGCTCATGTTTGAGTCCCTTGTCTGCTCCTGACAGTTCGTCTTTTTAATATGTGGTAATTACTGTTGATGACACCAACATTAAAAAGATAATAATAAAATAAAATCGTGATGTCTGAATACCATCGGGGATGTGAAATGAACAGAATGTCGTTATCTCTGCCACCAAATGACTGCTCATTTCATAATATGGCATATGTGATGACATGAAATGAGGATGATTTCAATCCCTGAGTTTTAACCGATTAAAAAAAGAGATGTTACCTAAATACATTCCTTTCACAACTTGTCAGACTCATTCTACACCCTTTTCTTGTCCATACATTCTTTTAGTTCTAGTGGAATGAATGCCTGGAATACCTTTCATACCACAAACATTGACAGCATCGTTTTTTATCACTGAACTACGCAATTAGCCACTCACACAAATGGCATAAATATGTATATACATAGATGCATGGAAGGGTACCTAATGAAAATAATTATAAAGGATAATGACAGCGTGTTCTCTATAGACGATCAAAGATATTTAGGATCAAGACATTAATCATGGGAGGTAATCAGTCTTATTATCGAAAAATATTTAATCCGTCTGATGAGACATCAGCAATTTTCAGAACATAATTAGTATTAGACGAAATCAAAATCCACGTGTTATTTTTACTTCTTACGATTGAACCAGTCCACCAAAAGACTGTAATTTGTAATATTTATGTAACGCAATGGACCTTTCCTTAAATAAACAAATTCAAAAATGAGGACAGTATCCAAACGGTTTAATAATACAACATTAGAAAGATAATGATCGAACAATACGTATTTCTCTTTTGGTTCTGAAGATCATCGGTAAGGGTGCGGTTTTTATTTTAGTCGATCACCCAGCACTCCAGCATCATCATCAAATATCACACCCAGGCGAAGGAACGACTCCCAACAAAAACGGGAGTAGGTAAAAAGGGCAAACGCTCATTGCTTGGGCTGAACCAGACATTAAAAGAAAACTAAACTTGACAGCCCTGGAATGTTGAAATAAAATGTTGGAGGGGGAATTTGGGGCTCCCAAAGAACAAATTGATTTTGACACTGAATGTGTTAATATTATCACTTCAATGTGTAATATAATAACAGAAACGAACGGATAAGAATAAAAATAAAAAGGGTACAAATATATTTTTAAGAAACGAAAACGAATATGAATAGGGTTAAATGTTATATGACGATGATGATGGTGATGAATTTCATACAATTTGTTGGACTTTGGGGGGCTTGATTGCGTGTTATATTTATCTATGACATTATGCATTAAACGTTTCAATTTTATTATGATGATGATTACTGCAGATGGACATATATTCCAGCCCCTGTGTGGGTATTTGCCACGTACCAAAACTCCATCATTGCCTTATTGTTCAGGACAGAAATGAATTTCTTCTTTTGTCCTCAATGAATATGATTATTGATGTAATAAAAGATGAAATGTAAGTGATGGTAAGTAAGATGATGCGCGTCTTTCTTCACACTTTGCTATGAAATGATGATAACGGTTGACATGCTATTGAAAATCACGCCTCCCTTTCCATCTAAAGTACATCATCACGAGGAACGATCTCGAAGATCACCCTAGCGTCCTTGAAGGCTCATTATTTGGAAAGCGTCCTCTTCTTTCCAATGAATAGGTAATATAACGAGAAGGGAAAAGGGTGGGTGCAATAAAATTTATTGCTTTATTTTTTTTTACCGAGAAGGAGTCTGCATATTCCATATCAATAACGTTCTTATCTTCAAGAGGAGAAATTATATTTCTAAAATCCTATCGTACTCATCTAAAATGTACAGTTTCTTTAAGCTCCCTTCTCCCTCCTTTGCAGGGCTAAATCAATAAACCAATTCGATAATGAATTATTATGGGATGTTGTAAAATCCTCTTTTCAGTGAGTTCCTTTGCTAGAGCTGGGCTTGACCTACGTGAAATATTTTTGGTTGTTTTTGCTGATCTTTTCAATTTCAGGATAAATGCTGATAACGACGAGGCCAACCAAAACTCATCATCGCGTCGCATCATCACAGTTTATTGCGGTAGGTTTCTGACTATATCCGTCTGCCTATGTTCATTTGTAATTTGGAGGGAGGATGATGGAGTAAAAATTAGAACTGAAGTGACTCGAAAGACAAAAACAAGTCTCCAGCCCAGTTTATGGTGTTTTGACACGAGAGGTGAAGTGAAATGTGATAGTGCGTCCTTTTGTGAAAACGCTAAACGCTCTATTTGGGCCCCTTTATTGTTGTCATCAATATCATTTATATTCATTTATATTACCCAAGAATGTTTCTTAACGAGGGCCTTATATGGCTGCAGTTATTTCTTCCATCCTGTCGTCCACATACATATTTTCAAGTAGGCACGGACGGACGGACATTAGGTTCGTAGATTTACGTTGTACCGTTGACTTTTTATTACATCAGTTTAATGACATGGTCATAAAAGTTTTCATATCGCATATAAATATAAATATAAATATACTTATCCCGACTGGATTTTATATATAAAAACTAACGTCCATCAAAACATATTGCATGATTCCATCCGACATTTATTTTTACTACTGCATTTTATTCAAAGTTTATTACGACAAATTATGACTATATCCATCATCATCCTTATTCCTTGTGAGGGAAAACGACCCAAACACAAACGTGACCTAATTTTTCCGGAGTATTTTCACAACTACAAACCAAAAACAAAACAAGTTAACATATTGGCTTGTTAGAACTTTCCTTTCTAAATGGACAAGGCAATTGACAACCATTTCAGATTATTTCATTGCATTACAATGGCTAATTATTACAGGAAGCTGATAAAAGTTTCGTTGTTTTTTATCCTCTATTCATTATTTATTTGTTTCCTAAAAACAGGGAGAGAGTGACTGGGATTGTTGACCATTGTTTGATTGTCATCAGCTATAAATTGTGAACAAGAAGTTATATAAAGGAAGTGAAAAGTGTTATGTCGATCTTGTCATATATGAGAAGGTATTAAACTGACCGGAAATGATGGTCAATTTACATAGGCCGATGGATCATACCTAAAATTTATTATACAAGTGAAACATGCCTATATGTATACCCATGCCTGTATGATTATAATTGAGGTGGACATTAACTCCAAAACTTCAACAAGTGGCTTTAGCCATTTCAAAGCTATCATTTTCTCCTTCCAGAAACAACCAACGCGTCCATCATCACCAAAGAAAACTGACTTCTCTCCACTTCCAACCAGCAGAGTGCATATTATGCCACACAAATCATCAACATCCTATTTTTTAAGCTCATCTCGCCTCATCCTCATCATTACTAAAAAATGCAAACAAGTGGAAGATGGTTACATAATATGGAAAAACGCAGATGTTATAAAAATACACACCGAAAGAAAGTATCCATTATTGACAGAAGTTTTTAGGAAAACAAGCTCTTTAAAGAGAGCAAAGGTTCCACTTAATTCATTCGAGCTACCTTTTTTCCCTTTAACAATGATGATGATGATGAAGAAATCATGATAAATAACAGTGTACAAATAATCAACTGCCATTCCGCCACCAGTCAGTAGTTAAGATTGATCATCATCAGCCCTATTATCATCACCGTCATTTTTATAAGGAAAAAAGAGAGCAGAAGAGAAAAGGAAGGCCTTTTCTTCACAGTAAATTGAAGGTTTTAATGTGGTAGAAAATTTTCTTTCTGCTGCCAACTCTCAAGACGCCTTCACCTCTCTATTCTGTCCTATTGAATGAGGGGGAAAAAAATAGGATGCGGAGGTGCCATTCCAGCCGCTGTTGTTGATGTACCTTATCCAAACCAGATACAATCATTAGAGATTATCTGTAGCACACTATAATCACTACAATAACTTCATCCGCACAATTGAGTAGGGTTAAGGGTTTGATATTATGATGCGATGGTATGACTGATTGGCTGACAAACAAATGAGTGATAAAAGTTAACAATCGTGTTGCAAGATAGTTCGATTGAAGTACTTTATGAGCTGAGAGGGCAAGGCTAAATATTGTGAAATTTTCCATTTGCTGTAACAATCGATAAAAACTTTGGTTGAAATCCATGTGGTAGTTCTATAAACTCTCTTAAGATTCTCTTTTTTTTTGTTGATAAAATTGTATTTTAAAAGTTTTAAAATTAGGTATGTCTGTAAACAGCTTGCTTAAAACAACATCGTCAGGTTTTCCACGGTACATTTTTTCATTGTTAGCTTTCGAGATCATATTCATGATTAGCATCAACAATGTCCACCCTGGTAAAATATTGTCAAAAATTCTCAATCTCATTTCCATATTCTCGAGAAATATATTGTTTTGGTGCTTTCCTTATCTTCACCTCTAGAACATTCAGCTTTCTTTCTCTAGATTAATCCTTGATTCCTAACATGACGCTCGCTAGAAAAAGTGGATCGTCATACTTTTGAAGATTTAGCTAACGCTGTTTTAGAACCTGGAAACATGCCTTTGTATACCTGACCTGCCAACAAAACCCACTTCCTTATACTTGTAAATCTGACAACGCTTGAACCGTGATGATACCGTTGATAACCTACGCGTGTATACCCATGTTGCCACATTAATAGTTCAATAACGATCCACTGACAACTTGGAGTCCATGGTCATAAGAAAGCAAGAGAAAGAACTATGTGGGATATCACGACCGCTTTATACCAAGCAAGCATGTTCAAAAGACCTTACAAGAAACAATATATCACGCCGTGTGATCCATCTCATTTTATTAATACAAAAGTGAAAAACCAGAGTACATCAAAAGGAAAAAAGTCACCACCACATGGACAGTGAACCAGACTGACATTTTCGACTCATCCCATTTAAGCCTGCATTCAACATCCTGACTGGATGAAAGTTTGCATTGTTAGTTATGTTCTGTTGCGTACTATTTTTTTGTAAAGGAAGATGGTGATGGTTACTTCCATCCAACAATACCATTTTTACCGTTGATTGTGTTGGACGAGATATTTTCCAATGGCAAAAGCTGAATCTCAACAATACCATCAGACCATCATCACCACCACCAACCACCACCACCATTTCCTTTCAATCTTTCACATCTTTATATCTGCCTAAACTATCTTACATGCTCGCATTTCTGCAGCTACTCAAGGCTCGACTCCGACTCTGCCGGACCCATTCTTGAAAGGACTGACTTGCGTGCGTCAATTGAAATAAAAAAGAATTCATATGGCACAGCGAGAAGTAAAGTGGGAATTTGGGAACACACACTGACAAACCTCTAAAGATGAAAAGAAAACGAACGAAACGGATGTGCTCACTCACAAAGCTCGGCTCACACAGTTTCAAACATTTATCCTGGTCTCTGTCTCTGGTCGTGTGAGTGTACGTCTTAATAATAATCTGATAAAGTGAATAACTTCCATTCTCTTCATGACCCCTGATGATGCTCCGTATTAAAAAGATTAAAATCAAAAAAAAAATTATTCAATACCAACCAGCTTACAATTTTTAAGTACCTCCATGATGATGATCACCCATTCAGGATTTTTATAATAATTGCATTAACTTAAGTACCAAGTTTTTTCCCCTTGCAGCTGCTGGAGTCCATTCTATATCTGCCAACCATGACCAGTATGGAGTCAGTAAAAAATATCATCATAATCACCAGAACAGCTAAAGTCCAAATTGATTTTTCTAGATAAAGAGCGTCTTCATTACTTTACTTTGGATTATATTGAGCAGTTCCTTCAAGAACAAGCAGTAGGCTAGATATGGACTGGGAGAAATAGAAACGAGATAAAAAAAAAGTTAATCCAAAACGAACTTATTATTTTTTTTCTTCCAAGGCGATTCCAATTTCCATCTATGTAGGCAATTTCTCAAAAGTCCAATGCGCAGTGATCACTCGATCATTTAAACTTATTTATGGCTTCATGCACTTTAGCTTAAAGAAAAGGAGATGATGATGAAGTCAATTTTTTAAACATAACTATAATATATTGGACTGGGACTTTAATAGGTGCATATGTTACTTTTTTCCTCCACTGCAATCCTCCAAACCACCAGCACAATGCACATAAATTATCGGTACCAAATTGACCGCATCAACCTAATCCATCCACAAGCCATTACAATAAATCTTCTTTTCTCCCTTCCCAAAGCGAGAGAGTAAAACATAAATGTAGTGGAGTGAAAAGAACAGAACACCTTGCGTGAAATCATCTTTCAACTGCCCTTTCCCCTCTCTCGACTTTCCCATAAAAAGATATCTCTTTCTCTCGAATTTATCCTCTGTCCTGCCATTTTAAAATAATATATGATCGATTTACAACAACATTCAAATTGTGTATTAAATGTCATTGCATATTTCAGTGGCTTGAACTATGAGGCTAAAAACTGCTAAACTTTTTTTTATATAAAAAAAAGAAGTCATGCTTCTAGGCAGGTATCCATTTTGCGGTTGATTTAATAATAAAACATAAAAAATAAACTTGGCTTTATGTACATTTTTTTACTAACGAGTACATTAATGCAGTCAAGCCAATATATTAAACTGCGAGGGGCACACAATTTCTCACATAATCAGATAGGACAACCGTAAATATTCTGCTCAGTCGTCCTGTTGTTATAATACCTACTTTGACATACTAATCTGAGCAGGTAATAAATTAGACAGCTGGAGGAATCGAGAGAATTCCTTTTGGTGATTGTGATACTGGTCACTGGTCAGTATCGCCATCACCAGCATTACAACATCTTTCAACAGTTCAACATTCAGTCCAACTTTATCCAATTTCACTACTGATTTTGGCTTGAAACTTGTCTCCTTATAAAAACCACGACTTTCTTACTAGATTCATTATTCTCTCTCGCTGCTTGCATTGCTTATCCTTATTAAAAGTATCATAAATATTATCAATTCAGTTATCATCATACTAGAATCAACTGTACATTTTTTCCTAGAGGATCCATTTTCGGAAGAGGAATCCATTAGGCAACTTTATCCCGAAGATGAATTACTTTTCTTTAATTTTTTAAAAAGGAGCTTGTATTGAAAAATGGCTACTAACAATATACCAAGACAAGTATGTGGATAACCGTTGTAGATTTTTCGTTGGGCAAGGAACAAGACATATCTTTCAAGAGTAACAAATTGCATCTCAAAAACGCAAAAAAAAACACAAAGTATTTAAGGCATTTGTACTTTTACTTGTTAAGGAGTATTGCATTGGGAGAGGATTTAAAATGTACAAATTGAATTATTTGATTCACAGCCAAAGATATTTTATCCCATTAAAGACTTTTGGGAATCTTGATAATGGCCTGTATGGGTACTTTATGGATATTCTTTGACGAAACTGCTGTGTCGGTTTTCTTTCTTCTTCCTAAGTGGAAAATGGTTGGTTAGAGGATTTATTATTTTATCTGCAACAACATTTGAGTTCATAATCGTTCTAAGTATCATGTTTTCGATAAAAACGTCAGGAGGCAAACAGAAGTCAAAACTAACAAATCTTCTTTGACTAGCGAATATGTACTCATGCTCCTTACAAACATGGAAGGAAGAAGCATAAGCAAGCAAGCGGACCAAAGCCAAAGATACAAAATAAACTACCATTTTTAGTAAATGAACACATTCATAAACATTTTTACGTCTGGTGATGATGTTGATGGTAAACAGCCACGAAAACTGTTTGAAAGAATCTATTTATACTAATAAATGCTGTGCAAACATGGCACTCTGCTCATAACTACTCTCACTCCATCCGACTCCTCCTTATGAGAAGTGCGGATTGTGTTGAGGGAGTTAAGAAAAACACTTATTCAAGTGTTTTAGTGCAGATGTACTTAGGTCGACAAGTCTATACATCTTCACTTCTGTTTTCCCCTGTTAGCAATTTGTTTGAAGAGTTGGTTGGATTCGTTGAAGAATTCCCGTTTGTTAATACATACTTAAAAGGATGTTAAGGATTGGAACTGAGAGGTTGATTATGAGGTCCATATTTCACAAGAAAAGTCTGTTAGCTGCTTTCATTCCTGTCATTTTGTTGGGTATAAATATGTTTTCCATTTTAACATGGCAAGAAATACTTATCATTGCGGATTTCCAACTTCATAAAAGTAAAAAGCATGACACTCTTCATGCTAACTGATAATTATGGATCAGAAATTTTTTACCGACATTGCTGCAAAAAGATAGATGGTTTACTGTTTTTAGTGAAATGGTTACAGTCAGTTATAAAATTGTAAATAGCTGATTGGAATTATTCCGGTTGTATCAAATTACCCATACGAGAACTTCGAAATATGAGAAACTGTGTATCCAGCTAATCTCAACTTTACAAGGTGACTTTGACCAGTACAAGGAAAAGTCGTCACCCTAATTTGCTGAGTGACGAGTGATGACGGTTTTGTTGCATAATTATCAAAGCTTTTATTTATTACAGGGCACATGCCTATCTTGACAGCTTTAAGAATAATGATATGATTCTGTTAGCTTAAACTTTATCACAACAAACTTATTTTAGGATGCTTATTTGCTAAACAATAAAATAAATGAAAATCTGCGTTACTTTTGTTTCCTCACGTGCGTTCTAGTAACGTTCAAAGGTACGCTCATTGTCAACAGATTAAGGCTTAATCTGTTTATTATGCACAATAATGAGCTAATCCTAAAGATCAATTAATAGTGAATTCCGGAATAATTTATTGGGTTTTCGTCAGTTGCTTTTCAGTTGGGACGTTTTTACAAGCTACTTTTGTCAGTTGATGCAATTATTATTACATTTTTCCTTTGCAGGAGGACGGGCATCATTGATAACGAGTGGTATTTTTCATCCCATCCTCTTCATAAAGATTCTAATAATTATTTCATTGTGAAGAATTGAAGTGTATGCTTAAGTACGCATCATAAACCAACAAAGGAATGTCGAAACAGACAAAATAAAAGGTTTTGATGAATTTGATTTGATACAGTGAAATGTCTGTATTCAAAAAGAGCACGAAGCATATTTGATGGAAAGTTGAATCACTATTGCTGCTCGAATTTTGGGTTGGACGGCAATAAAACGGCATACTCTAACCAAGCTCCTGAAGCTTGTCATGTTGCTGTGTACCTCTTTAATATAATACTCAACGTTGGCTTGATATGGTACGCCCTAAAACTTTCCGGATTGCCACTTAGGACGTCCTCAAAAAATCGCGCAAGCAGAAGTAAACAGGGAAAAGCTATAATTTTATGATCCACTCAACCCACTGGACAATTGCAACATTATAAATGGAAAGAAGGATGGAAATAAGTAGCCGTACATAACAGTGTAAATGTGAATTGCTTCGTTAGTCCGGCTAGTATTGAGCGGATCATGAGCATTCTATTAGTAAAATTAGGATAAGCCATGCAACCACCTCTTGTAATAAGTAAATTGGGAACTCATTGCCTGCTTTGCATGAACCAACTGTTTTACTGATAATCAGATATACATCTGTTTGATGATTTTCTTTAAAAACCTCCCCAAATAAGATTGCTAAACTTGAGTAACACTTTACAATAGAATTGTATAGTATTGCTCATTACGTCAAGATTTTTTAAAATTTGCCAATCTTGTCAGAATTGCTCATCAAGATAGTTTGTGAGAAGGCAAAAATATCCTCTTGAATGTCTTGAGATGGATTTCATTTAATTTCAAAGAACTTATCATCCACAATTTCTAAAAGTAGCAAATTAAATGTTTTAAATTCCTAGCACCTTTTGAAAACCTCATTATAAGGCCAACAATAAGTATGCAAATTAGGACAACGAAAAGGCTGGGATTCAATTCAAACGTTGCATTTAACGCTCATAAATTGTTAGCTGAACTGTTCAGCATTGATAAGATAATTTAAGAAACAAAACTCAATTAACATGGCAAATTATAAAACATGACATAAGACACAACTCACAATCTAGTTATCAAGCAGTAGTCAGTGCCAAGTTTAATTGCAACATATGCATATGAGGAGAGCAGAGCAAAAATTACGTTAATTCAAACTGGTACAAAGATTTTGCCTTGTCAAATTAACGGAAGTAATAAAGTTATCAAAGTTTATTTAGCCACTTCATCTTCATCACCATCATCCTGTTCGTGCTTAAAAAGCGGCTAACTAATTATAATTGTTTGGTGTACATGTATGCTCACTCTTCAGCTTGATTGTAAGTCTCAACTGATTCAATATTAAGAGAAGAGGTTAACCGAGTACATTGTCTCAATTGTTCAGTGTATGACCAATGACCATTACATTGTACTCGTATTTAAAAAGATATTTGAGCCATTCTTCAAGAAGAAATATCCGTAATCCTATTTACAGAAAGTTACTTCAACATCCAACCAACTTGCAAAATAAGACATTAATGAAAAGAGTTAGCGAACTTTTGCACCAAATCCGAATAGATTGATTACGCAGTTTTCGTTCATCCGTTGTTAAACCAGTCCGTAATTAGTTGAAAACATTAAAGTACAAACGAAAACTGGAATCAGAAAAAATACTTTGCAATAGTCATACACAAACAACATAGCATAACATAACATGCCTACGAATAATACTAATCGTAATAATATATGCACAGCATATAGGTACATATTTGCGAATCACGATTATTTTATGCCAATTAACCGGAGCATTTTTTTTCTCTTGAAGTCAGCAAGTCTTCTATGGTGCATTATATATCATTTGCGGATTTTTTCCTGTTTCATTTCATGCTCACATATGAATCATATAGCAGTAGTAGAGCATAAATATATATTAAACTATATACCTAATGTAACTACTTATTGTTGGGAAGAGCATACAGACTCATCCGTATAAATCAACACATCCTCATTGAAACATAACATGAAACATAAAAAAAAATCAGTTTTTAGTGTTTCAACTCATGTACTCATACTATTCAATAACTCAGCATTTTATAGCATAGCCATAAAAAATATATAATAAATATATAAATGAAAAAAATGCTTTCTCCCTGTAATTAATTAGTCAATCCACACCTATTCCCCACCTCAACATCCCCGACGTTTATGAAGCATATTATAAATAATAGATATTCTCCTGAAGGCAAGAGTATAAGTGTATATCGTATAAACTGCATAAATTTATGCAGATCTCGGGAACGGATTTG
>JAQGAI010001399.1:0-14867 GCA_034696905.1 Lepidocyrtus violaceus | reverse complement strand
GTTTACATCACATCACAAAGAACTTCAAAACCACATAAATGAATGTATTAAAAAAATACAAAGTTGTCATAATCAAGCCCAGCGTAGGTGGTACAGCTGAATCAGGAAATTGAATTTTAACAAAAATGAAAGTTCAATGACAGAATGTCTCAGAACATGCAATGTAAAACGTAAGAAAAGATACTTCAATAAATAATCTAAAGATGCGTTCAAGATGTATGCAATTACATAACAATAATTAATAGGTTCCTCCCATTAATGGCTCGCCAGATTTTACTTACATAAGTTGAACTGGCGAAAATGTGTGCCAAATTATTCAACCCCACATAATATGAAATTTTGAAAAGGAAGGATAAGATTATCGTCCCCATATATTTCCACGATGATGAAGAGGATCCTTGAACGTGCTCACTAATATGGAATTCATTCCTTTCCCTGTTTTTGACAGACATTCATTATCCTCCCAGTGAGGATCCATCTTTTAGCATTAAGAAATTTTATCATGCTTCCCCATAACCATTTAACGATGCGGTTTTTAATAGCCATATAAACCTTAATAATTTTCCATGGAATGCGTTATACAACATTTGTAAAGTAGTTTTCCCTTTACTCTCAGCAAGCATCTAACACACAGCTAGCGAGCGACCCAGTGTTCTTCACTCATCCCATCTCAGTTCCCTCTCCAACATCGGATTTTTGGAATGTTTGCGGAAGACTTAAAATATGAAATATGAAAATTATAACATGCAACAGCGGACAGTAATATATTAGCGAGTGAAAGATTATTATAGGAAGCATTAAGCATATTCCAGCGTGTCGGTTTTGTCAGCCCTTCTCCAGAGATTAAGCGGACACTGGGAAGGGGACAGACTTATTTGTCCACATTTATTATGCATCCTCTCCGTTTTTTCAAGGGAAAATTTCGCCACAACTTGAGAAGAGGGAGAGAGGTGCTCTAAATTATTTCCAACGAAATAAGGCCCAATTTTGAGAAGGAACATGCGGAAGAATGAGCTGGGGTTATTATTAACAAGGCTTATTTACCAAGGTTCGTCGGAGGGATATGGGAAAATGCAACGCTTTAATACGGAATTGGATGATGCCCACCGGACTACCACACATCACCAAAGCGTTATCAATGAATCCGTTGGAAACTAAGTACGAATGGCCGTGGCCAGGGCCAGCAGCTTCTTCTTCTCCGCAAAAAAAGAAGATATTTTATGCAGTGGGATGTGGATTTTGTGGAGTCATATAAAGGAGTGAAAGCGGGCTCCCCAGCCCCTCAGTCACTCTTGGCTTGTTGAGCTGAACAAACTGAGAGACCCAGCTGGAAAAAAAAGAGCGGAGCGCGATCGGGGATTATAAATCTCTTCTGTTACGTTGTATGTAGATAATGTTTGTGTAACTTTTACCATTCATTGACTTCCCCTTGAATTGACAAGTTGGGCTATTGTTTTTTACTGCTAACGGTCCCCTTTTCCTGGTTCAGTGGAACTGGAGGGAGTTTTTTTTGTCTGTGGAAAAGGAGATTTATACCGCAATTCAAACGATAGTGATTGGATTGAATGAGAGGATCATTGTCTTTATTAACTTTCTATTCTTGGACAAAAGCGTGTGCTCTGAAGTGGCTCTCTTCATTTGGAAAGGAATGCAAGGGGCAATGTGAGACCAGATCTGCTATTTGGAGTGGATCAGGAATCCATCCATAATATAAAGTTTTCTGAGGGGAAATGAGCAGTTGTCTAATCCGGAATTGGTTTGATGATATTATTCATCATTCAGAGAATGGTCTAGTTGGCGGCTGAAGAATCACGGAGTTTGAATAGGGAAGGATTTGGAGGAATTTAGTTCGTATTGTGTACCTTAGTCACATACTTTTGTCTCTGTAATCGCACTGCAATCAGTTTATGTATCTTTCGGGATTCCAAGCTTGGATGTGTGATTTATGAGGATAGTTTGGCGGACTTGCAAAAAGATAAAATTGCATTTTGTGATACATTATATAAAATGTAAATAAATAACTTGGTAAGGATTGATTAAAACATAAAAGTGTACATTTGTGAATTTGAACATGTTACAACCGCGGATGCAATAGCGAGGATCGTAATAAGCAAAACAGAGTCAACGTTGTACCAAATAAAAGGTATGAATCTACTATTTTATAATTTATAATGAAAATATGCGTTTTTTGTTGGCTTTGGTATGATTATGACGTGCAGTTTTGCAAATTGCAAATTGCAACATGAAGTTTATCAAGATGATTTATTGCCTTGCTTTCCCCAGACTTGTTCAAGTCCAAGTATTATTATTGTGAAGGGGGAATGGAATGCATATTTGTTGTGCACAAACTACTATTCATTGCCAAAGTATAAAAATCCGCGTGTATAGGGATATGGTTAAAACTGAATGAAGTTGGTGAGCATGCTGCACAGTTGTTGAAAGTTGGAAGGATCTCCACACATTTTTATCAACAACTCTACAAGTGATTGCTGATTAAATCTAGAGCAATTTTTAGAACTGCATTTGCCATTTACATGTCTTTCCCTTTTTTGCCAGAAGTGGTTTTGCCTTCCAGCTGGAATGATATTTTGGAGCCCACAGTTTTATTTCATATAACACGATAATAACGGCGACAGAAGCATTTAAGCAAAAAAAACGAAGAGATATTCTCTTGCGGAACAACTTGTCAACGGACATTGTCTCTCCGATCAGCAGCGGCTTCTCTTATAAACTTAAAAAGGCTGGGCAGTTTTTTCTGTTGCAAAAAAAACTCGATGTTCACCTATCTATTTTCTCCCATTCCCTTCCCTATCACTTTCCTTGACGCCTGGAACAGCTCCTTCACGCTTGGCTTTCAAATCCTTGAAAGTTTAGACTGGATCTTGCCAACTTAATAAATAGCTTTTCCACCCTCCTCCGTTTCCTCCTTCCCATTTTTTCATTCTCCATCATTTATCCTGACTTTTTTCTGGGAACAATGCACATGTTTTAGAGAGAGAGAAAGAGAGCCAGAAAGTACCATGTCATGTCTCACCACAAAACAAAACTTTTCCCAGTAATTTTTTTAGATGCTTCATTTCATTATTGTGGAATGTTGTGGGATGGTGGCATGTTCTGGTGGTGGTGAAAGTAGCAGGCAGAACAACAGAACCAGAACGGACTGGGTGACATTGGCATGCTGAAGCATTGTTGTATTACAAAGAGGGAAGCAAAAGAGGAGGAAGGAGAGAAGAAGAGCAAAGCAATCCATTCATTTTGTTGTTTTCCTCTTTTATTGCCATTTCTCGACAAACAACCCGAAAACATTACACGTGGGCTTGGGAAGGCAAATAGGGAAAGAAAGGACATGATATAAAAGGAGTGGACTTGGAGATCCATACAAGCAAACAAACAAAGGAAAAAACTCAAGTATAAATATACGAGTCTCAGTTGGTCATCATTCCCTCTTAGGAAGTGGTCCACATCAGAGGAATGGACCAAAAGGGAAACATTACACAATTTCCACCTACTTTCCATCCAGTTATAGAACGAGTGACAGGATAAAAACAGGAAGAGAAACTAAACTTTTCCTCTTTTTCCTGTTATTGGTCTGTCGTACTAGTTTTATGAGAGGGAAGAGGAAATCCACTTGGCTAACGATATGGACATGGACAATTCCTTCATGGTATGAAATGATTGGCGGGAGTAAATAAGTAAAAATATAGGGAAAACAGCATAATATAAGTATCAGGCTATTATGCCCTGTCCTACGTGACTGTAGCAGAAAGGACTAGTTATTATGGAGAAGGGAAAGTTCCCAATAAAAATAAATAAGAAATTATTAGGAACCGGGGAAAAGAGAAAGGGGATCGGAATGGAAAAGTTTGTTGTGTGTTTAGTGAGGTGTGAAGGGATCATTGAGCTCGAATATCCCAAGCGTGGAAACTATGTCACGGTTTGTAGTTTCATTTCAATCCTATTCATGTTCCCCTGTCTACTACACTGGATCAGTCTAGATAGTTGTTTATGTCATTTAATAACTGGAAATACTTAATGAAAAAAGGAACATTGATTGGGGGAAAATACGTGCTGATTGGAAGCCATATAGGAACCATCATAATAGATATATTTGCTTGGAGAAATAAATTAACTAGTTTTGCGTGAGCAGATTAATGACGGTGATTAACGAGATAAACATGAGTTTTGGAGAGACTCAAATTGAAATGTGTCAAGTTTGCAAACGGTTGTAGAGCAGGTTATTCATAACATGGTAAGAATAAGATACGGTCACAGATCTTGAGGCGGATGACATGGTTGGGTAGTTGCTAATCACAAGCAAAAATGATTCATTTCATACGTATTTAAGCTGCCACATATACAGTTAACCAATACACAATTGCGTTGTGGCAATTGTCAATCCACACTCATTTCATGTTGTTCTGTTCAGTATCATCAGGGTAATAATAACATTAGCGGATACCATTTTTGCAAATATTTCTGTTAAATGGTTAATGGTTGTATTTATGTTGCTTCTCATGATGAAAGACGTTTTTTCGTGATTGGCTTCATGTGATAGTGGATGTGATAACAGCCATGTATCATGTGGTGTATTATTCTCACACTCCACATTTCTCGGAGTTTAGAAATTGTATAAATAAACAAAGCGTATCCAAACATCTAGCTCAGATATCCTGATATGTAATGTAGTTACTCAATTAGTACGCTATACTACATGAGTCGAGCTTCCGACTTCAAACAAATGGGCATTTCATTTCCTCTTCACAACAATACTTGGACTTACGTAAAAGTGTAAATGAACAAAGCTGTTTTCTTCATTAATTGATGAGTTCCAACCTCCTTCACCTTGGCTTAACTACGTGGGAATGGGAGAAAGTGCTGGGAATATGACCACAGCTTCTTGGTTGCGGTCCCATTCCAAATTCTATTACATCAGTACATTTCTTCCAGGAACACTCGAGTCTTCAAGCCCTTTCAATCATACATCATGCAACGATCCCTCCCTTTCTTCTAAACGTCCTACATCTTCAGTCCTACATAAGTTAGTAGATAGCCGGGACGCGAGTGGGGTTTTTACAAATGCTTCCCACGATCATAATTTTTACATTTATTGAGTGGGCAGATCGGAACTCATGGTGCAGAAGAAGTTGATGAAGATTCAGAGGTGATATGAAGGGTACTATCGAACCACCCACTCGAGACTGGGGGGATAGTTTTCGTCTTCTCATATCAATACCATCTTTTAAATCAAGTTCTGAAATTGACAATCCCACCATCTTAACATATACTTATATCCTCTTCTCCTCCCATTATTAAATAAGTTGAACTTATTTAATGAGAAAAACTTTGTACTCCTTGTTACCCTTGACATGTAGGTCATGTCCGGGTCACGTACTCCCGAAATTGCTGTCAATGCCAGGATAATGTGAACTCCCATAGATTGATATAGATCGAACCGGGAGCTCCTGTCTCTCTGCGTAATTATAGCTCTCTCCCAGCAAAAAGAAAAAAGGGCAAGACAAAAACTACTTTAGCTTTTTATTGGGAAGAACATAATTTTGATCACAATCAGTGGAGCTCAAACAAACAGTAAGAAAAAGTACGTCTACGTGACCCGAGCTCCCTTCCGAGCAAATACAAAAAAAGTGGAGAAAACGGGAAATGAAATAAATTCCGTCATATTAACAGGGGCTTACACATAGTTTGATCTTTATCTCATTAAGGAAGAGACAAGCCGGAAATTCCCTATTCCCTGGAATGGGTTCCAAGAAAATTGTGAAAGAAGGCTGGCATCATTTTCTCCACGGGACACATTTCAGGGCCCCCCTTTTTTACTGGGGATAGTGGGCTTTCCTTGGAAGCTGGTGATAATGATAAAGAAGAGCCTTCGACAACAGAGGCTCCCGTAAAAAGTAAAATAAAGACGGGGAAAAACAAACACGCATCTCCTTTTACAATCCACATTACCACCTCCCTCCCCTCCCATTTGGCTTTACTTATAAAGTTTTGGAAAGGGAGTTGAATTCCAAGTGCTGTTTACGTCCCATTTCCCTCCCTGCTAGAAAGGTTATGTGTGTTTGGTACCGATTGTTTTTAGGGGGAAGGAACATGTTTATCTTTGGTTCGGAAAATGGAATAAGTTTTAGAACATTTGATATGTACTTGACAGCTTTCATATTCCCATGCTGAGCACTTTGGGCAGTGGCCATTTTTCCTTTGGGTTCTTCCTTTTGAACCTACTTAAGCAAATACTTACGCAACGTTGTTGGCAGTAAAAGGCTGTCTAGTCTGAGGGGAAAGTTAATTCAAAACTTTCTCGTTTTCAGTTTTACGTGTGGACTTTCTTCTGTAGACCGGATTTTCAAAGTGATTATGATCATGTAACTAACCGACCAACTTTACCACGGCTGTAGATGAAGTTACGTTAAGAAAGACCAAATCACAAATTAATTATGAATTTCTAATCTAATGATTATGGAATCTTAGCAGTCAGGTTATTCATTGGCATAATATAGACTGGAATCTCGAGACTACACCACATCAAAACTTATCCTGTTGGCTTTTGCCAGTTCCAGTGAAAGGGTTCAGGTGGTTTTTATAATCCATAAAGATAGCGTTTATGGTGCTTAAGCTAACTTTTTATTCCTCCCTTGGGAAGTCCATTATCATGAATGGAGCTATTAAGTTAAGTTTCCTTTGCAAGAACAATGCCCCAAACGACTAAAAATCTTCAGTCACGAAAGACCCCTTTGTGAAATACCTTGATTTAGAGTGGACACCACTTTATCAATTTGTCTGTCTGGTCTAAAGTCGGATAATTTTATGAAGGGGAAAATCCAAAACTATAACTGCTTACCTTGGAACAGAGCAGGTACGATTGAGCCATGAAGGATGTTCTCTGTTAAAAGAGAAATCATTCAGGTGATGAAACATTTCAGCAAACTAAAGAGACCTTGGAGGTGTATTTATCCAGACAGTTTCAAATAACGGTTCTTTTCGCATGAATTGAACACGGGTCAATTGAAACCAAAGGCTGTATTCATTTCTTTAGCACATTAAGGTCTCATGTAATCATTTATGTTGAAAAATACATTCACGTGTTTATCTTAATTTCATTAAGTTACTAATGCTCATGTGAACCTTATTATGCCAATTGACTCATGTCAGTGCAATGGACCTGAATCGTTATATGCAGAAAAAGTTTGATACGTGTTGTTGTCTTGCTCACCCATACCATGCCAGAAACGACCTAGGCATGGTTGGATGGAACTATTTTATACTCAACTAGCTAGTAAAAAGTTTGCAAGTTGTAAGTAACCCTGAATAATGTTTCCAAACGAGGAGTAGGGATTTACACCAGCCAATTATAAGCGGATGTGCGTTCCTCCAAGCTATTTCCATTGAATGCAACATTATAATGTGTGTGGTTTCCTCTGCGGGTGGGAATCGAAGGTAATGAGTTTGTTGGAACTTTGTTACACATTTCCTTTGATCAAGGTATCCTCACCGGAAAAACCCGTTTCCCATTTCATTTCCTTTCTTCATTTTATTGTTCCCCATTCGTGCTTTGTTCCCTCCAGCAAACTTTGTAGAAACCTGGAACGATAAGACAAATTATTGTTGCTTCATTGTCAACTTTTCAAACTAATCAAAGTGTAGTGTATAGAAAGTTTCGATGTCTTCATCTCCATTTCTTAGTAATCGGTTCATTTGAAACTTCCAGAGAAAGAAGTATTTTAATCAAGCACCACAGTTGAAGCATGAGTTCCATCTAAAGATTATAGTACTACCGAGAAAGTACACAAAATATGGTGTTTTTGGTAAACCAGAAGGCAATAGGCATGCTACATGCTGATTATATGCTATTCTCAACGCAAGTTATTTCCGATAATTTCTAATTCAAACATACAAAGTAACGGGTTTCTGCAAACGTATAGTGCAGGGGAGTTGTCAAAACATTCGTTTTTTAAACAATAGAAAATAGCACATGTACGTAATTCCAAAGTATCTATTATCAGCATTGGCAAGAAAACACGTGACAAGAAAGGTTAGAAATGAAAGGTTGAAGTCAGGAAGCGGAAACGTTGCGGAAAGGAGAGCAGGTGGTATTGCATAAGCAAGAGAGTAACAAACGGAAAAACTTTTAAACCGAAGAAGAAAAGGAAACGATGCACAAATTCGTATTATCTTTACCTCCAGGGAAAACCAGCATGTTCGGTATAAATGTGGCCTGGTATATGGGACGGATTGCTTGTGGGCACCCGATCGTTTTCTCACTCACTATTTATTTATTTCCTCGAGAGTAAAAAATGGCGAAACTTTTTTCATTCTCCCGGTTTAAACTGCATCTTCTTTGATCTGGGTAAAATAGTAATACATGCCAAAGCATAAAGTGTAACTTGCCTACACAAGCCGATCTAACGGTTTTGTATTGGATTTTGGGGAAACTGCCTAAAACATGGTAATAAAACTTATCCTATTCACTTTTCCCCTTTCACTTACATGGGGGAGCTCATCATTATTGTTTGCCCATCTCATCATTATTGTAAACATGTAGGCTTTTTACTAGCTGTTAAAAAAGTTACTGTTCTGGATGGAGGAACTCCTCCGGAATGTGTATGGCTATGGCCATGGCACATGTTCATGCCCCTACCATGGCATACAAAATATCAGACAGAGTTTTGTTCCTTCCTACTACATCCTCCCACTACAAAAAAAAGAAAATTCTAGGAAGAAGCCATGCTACACGGCAGGGCATCATGCCTATGACCCAGACTTATTGAAATCAATACTGGATCTATTTTTTCCTCTCCGTCTTAAATAGGAGAACAGAAACAGAATTTTTATTATGTATGTTTTTATATGATAGATAACGGATATCATCAGCAGTAAATCACACTCGATTACATATACATTTTCAAGTCTTGTTTTCTTGGAGGGAAATTAAGAAGAAATGGGAGGAAATATTTTTGAAGGGAAAGTTTTTTGGTTGGATAACCTACGTGTATAATAAATATATATAAGAAAGATAAACGTGGTTATATTACTCTTCATAATCATCGGCGTCATCAGTAAAAATGACTGGATGGATGGTATAATTTGGAGCATTGGCTTCTCAAAACATTTTTTTGTCATTTATTTCTCTTTTCGCTGGCTTGCAGTTTCATGTCATTAGGAAAACTGGAACGGGGTCTGCTTCTGGCCACAATATCATCATAAAGTTTGTTATTGCTGTGTTGGTTGCTGATCCTGTTGTGAACTGGAAGAGCTTTTGCGATGATGTTATGAATGTCTGTTGCCGTATTTTTTTAACGTTTGGTAATGCAGAAATAAAAAATTGTTGTAAAAATTTCCACTTTGGAATTCCAAACGACATCTTAGGTAAGGTAGCAGATGTTTAAGATGCTTCGCAAAATCTCACAAGGTAGAGTAAAGGGATGAGGTAGGAAAGTTAATTACATTTTCAGCATGTCTGCGTCGTTACCTCTGGCTCTGGCTCTGATTATGATATGGGAGAAAGTGTGGGGAAATGGCAATGATTATCAAACTACCTAGCTGGGTATAAAATGAAGCACAAGTTTACCTTTCATTTGCATATCTAATGATAGGAACTAAACTAACAATTTATTTTGAACCTGTTCTTTCATACAAACTCATTTGCATACTAATTGCGAAATTGGCGGAAGAGCACGCATTGAAGCGGAATGTGTTGAAGAAGTTGATGATTTTCTTTGAAATTTTTGCAATTCCTCGAGAGTTGTTTTTTTGTTGCGAATTGAGTAAGAATTTAAACTATCGATATTGCTTCAAGGAATAGGAATAATGATATGGAAATTGGCATTTGTTCAACTGTGACAAAATAATTTTCAGAGTAAACGGATTCTTCTGAAGTAGTATTGTCCTAAATTAATAGGAAAACACGTTTACCTGTAACTATATAATAAGTTAACTTTCGGATTTGGATTTTATTGCAGACTTTCATCCAACAACCAATTTATTTGAAGGAATGAACAGATAACCAACAAAGTTTCAACAACCTAAAATAATCATCATGACTTCAGACGTCCTTGGAGAACTTCTCCCTCCATTTCTATTTAACCATACGACAATGTTACCTTTTGCCGAGGAGAACGATACCTTCATGGATGTTGGAGATCCCTTTATTTCATCAGTTGGGAATGAGACGACTGCGGCCGCCCCCGGCTACGGTTACTGCGGAACTAGTCTCAAGTCCTTTGAGAAGAATTACAAATATGTTCATGGCTACACCAGTCTCATGGTTTGTTTGTTTGGAGCGCAAGCCAACATCCTGAACTTGATTGTGCTGACGAGACGGGAGATGATTAATCCAACCAACGCCATCCTAACTGGACTCGCCCTTGCAGATTTGCTAAACATGCTGGAGTATATCCCCTACGCGTTTTATATGATTTTGTCGGGAAGCAAGAACACATACGCGTGGGCTCTGTTTGTATTGATCCATTCCAATTTTTCTCAGGTAAGTGGGATTGAAATTGACAAGGTCATAAAGAAAGTTTGCAGAATAAATGTAATTTAATTTTTCTTCTTCAATAATTTAAATCTTGTTAAGGTTTGCCACACGATTTCCATCTGGCTGACGGTGACCCTCGCAGTATGGCGCTATATCATGGTGGCGATGCATGTCAAGTGCAAGACGCTCTGCTCCATGGAGCGAGCCAAATGGGCCATCTGTTCTGCTTACGTGACCTCTCCCCTCTTGTGCATTCCCAATTATCTATCATTTTCCATCACTCCGTTGATTTTGACCGGTTCGGGATCCGTAAATAGCACAAATTCAGTTGTAAATGCGACCACTTCATCTGGGGGAAACGGGGACTTTATAGGTTCCAATCTCACTTCCGCATCCATTATCAACTCAACATTGTCTCCGGATGGAGGGGCCTCAAAAGGTGCTACAGATAAGTATATTGTCAACCTATCCGAACTTGCTAAAAAGGAGCCGCTTCTAATGACAGCAAACTTTTGGCTCTACAGGTATGTGCTATATATTGGTACTATAATAAACTAAAAGATATGCAAAGTTATTTTCTCAACTTCATATTGTCATCCAAAGTAGGGCAAAAGAAGTGACACCATCCCACTATGAAAAAAGACAAATGAGTGGAGCCAAGCGAAAGTGAATGAGACACTTTTTCTCTGATGAAAAAAGCACTTTTTAATAATCACTCCAGAGAAGCCAGACTACTCCCATTAGCACAATGATTATCATCATCATCATTCAGTCAGAGCATGTTGTTCCAGCTTACACATTCCCACAGTCAGTATTATTCACAGTACAGTTCACACCCGGGCTCTCGAGCTCATTCTCAAATTACTTCTCATGTTTAAAAAAAGTAGCAAATTGTCATTTCCTTTTCTTGCCTTTGTTTTTATAAGTAAGGTTTATGCTCTGCTCGTATATCTATACATGCATTAATAGAACCTGCTACGGAAATGAGAGGAATACTGAGAAGTGAAAGTGGAAGCGGAGCAAGAGTATTATGATCCCATTACACCTAATTTGCAATTCAATGAGACCATATAAAAAATGCATGATCTTGTGTTCGAACTGCCGTGGGAATATGTACACGTGAAACTAAAACCTAAAGAAAGTAAGTAGAAATCGTTTGACTGCTTTTATTTTTAGAAAGAGGGAAAAAATGCCTAAGAGATAGGGTTGCTGTTGTGTAATATAATTAAGGATGATAAATAAATCATATCGTGAAAGGAGCAAGAGGTCTCCCTTATTTGGAAATTCAGTACTGAGCTTCGGGTTACTAATGATGATTCATGTACATTCATTTCTTCCCTGATATTTTTTCTTCCAGCGTGGTCATAAAGATAATCCCTTGCATCCTCCTCACCGTGGTAAGTCTCCGTCTAATTAACTCCCTGATGGAGGCAAAGAAACGGAAGGACATGCTCCTGAAGAAGCGCACAACGGCCCCAGCCGTTGTAGGAAATCACACGGGTCCAGGTGGTGCGGCGGCTGGGCATCACAATGACCACGAGTCCGGGGGCTCTGATCGTACAACGAGGATGTTATTAGCTGTGCTGCTCCTCTTCCTAATTACCGAATTTCCGCAGGGTCTCCTCGGCCTCCTGTCTGGGGTTTTGGGGGATGCATTCTTCAAGTCTTGCTATATTCCTTTGGCCGACCTAATGGACTTTGTTGCTTTGCTCAACTCTGCAATCAATTTCATTCTTTATTGTGCAATGAGCAAAAAGTTTAGGGACACGTTCTCCCAACTCTTCCGCCTCAACAGACTGATGAAGCTGGGGAGAGGGAGGCAGCACAGTGGCCGTCGCGTGCATTCCACCACGAACACCACCACACTCAACCTCAGCAAGCCAGCCGCTCCCCTCCTCAATAATCACCATCATGAGCACACCGCCATGGTCGTGTCAGCTGCAAATCAGCAACTTTTATTGGACCACAAGAGTGATCATCATCACGATCTGGAGAATTCTGCTATATAAAAGGGGGAAGGCCATTCTCAATTACCATATTCCCAGACTAGTCTAAAACAAAAAGAACTTGTTTCTCATTTCCATTTTCTATTGTGTTTCCGGAAGAAGTGTGGACCAACTGTAGTACTTATCTTTCCTCAGAACAGTAAAAAAAATCCTCCCGTGTTTTATTCCAATTTCACACATATCTAGTGCGATTCTCGCGAGAAAAAATATGTTCACCCAATTATACAACAAAACAGCATCCCTGAAATCTCCGAACTGGGCCACTTACTATGTGCTTAGGTATTAGTACATTGAACAAACTAAGAGACTTGATGATGAATGGATCATGTTGCAGTCAGCCCCGCCTCAACAGACCAACTTCCCCAGTTGATTTACTGACAGAACCGGCAGTTGATAAATTGGAAAGGTATGTCCCTTGCTTTGTTACTTTCTGTGAAAACATAACATATTATCCTACTCTTGTACCTGTACCTAGTGTCTACTCCCCCTATCGTAAATTGAATAGCAAGAAGAGCCGGAGTTAATTCTCACAAAAAAGAAGATTCATCTGGCCAAGCCACAGTATTGACTTTCTCATGACCAGAGTAATAATAACATGGAAGTACTATCTATTTCTCCCCAGTCTTTTGTTCTTTTTTATCTACGTTTTTTTGGCCTTGGCATTTTTTCCCCACAAAAGACTCTTGTTCTTAAGCTTTTTTCCTGGTATTAAAGATACAATAGGAAATTACAAGAAAAAGGTTTGCTCTTTTCTCATCCCCTTTGATACCTACTTATTCCCGAGAAAAAAATTAGGAGAGTGGAACATATGTGTATGTGGTTTAGTGGCGGCGTATGTGGCCTTTGATGTATAAGTCTCAGTTGGTCATCCACTATTCCCTCCTCATTTCCCAACTTTTTCCCTTATTGCAAAAGATAAAATGAGAGAAAGTAGTAAAAAAGAGAGAGGAAAAACTCTGAAAGCTACTCCCGTTTTTTATCCAGGCAGTGTACTCCTGCTCAATAGAAAAAAAGTAAAACAAATTCACATAAAAAAAGGAAGAGCAGACAAAGAACAAGAAGAGAAAGTTACAAAAAAAAGGAAATATATGAGCTTACTTAGATCTCAATATTCAATTTCTGATAAGTGTTCCTTCAAACGTTAGATAAAACGACAGGAGGGGAAAACTGTTTCGGTTTAGAAAATAAACTTTGTTGAATTTCCCTCTCTGTTCTGGTATCCATTTCCATGTTTGTTATTTCATTGACTATTCATGATTTTATTTACTTTTTCTATTATCTCTTTCGAGAAGGTAGGGAAGGGCCGTGTAGCAGTAAGAAAAAAATTGGATAAAAGGTCTTTAAAAAGTTTTCTTTCATACATGTAAAGTGCGTGGTGGGTGGTACGAAGCTATATCCATCCATGTGCATTATTTCTTCCTGGAAGCAACAAAAAATTAAATCCTGAAAGGTAAACTTTTTATTTAAAAAGATTCAAACTAACTTGTTAAAACTTATCCCCCAAAATACTTTAACAAGTTGTGTATGTCATAGTGTTACACAATTTTAAATCGGTCAAAGTGAATCTGATCTAGTTAAGATGGAAATAGAAACGGAAAGGGGAAGATCAAAACAGGGGGAAAACTAGTTTAATTCTGGGAAAAAGTATTTTTCGGGATTTTTAAGGATACAAAAAATAAACTTGTTGGGGGAAAGTTGAAGTTGGGAGGATCCTTATTGAATTAGGTTAAATACCTACTCACCTTCTAGAATGTTGGAGAAAGTTTGAGATGTTCTTTTTTTCCCGATTGATCTGTCATGTGTAAAATTGGCGAGGAGGCTTATTGTAAAGAACGCATTTTAGTTTCCCTGTCATATTGATCCACCTTCCTAATTTCATGCTGGTGAGTTTCATGCACGCAAGGCATAAGCTGGCATAACATGAGTTATGGATTTTTCTCATTTCAAAATGAAATGACAAACAGAAAGCTCTTTAAACAGCATAAATATGAAAGGTTCAATACAATAAAGTTATTTTTGATTCAACTTTCCCTCACAATCTTACTTTCCGGTTAAGGTAAGGTCCAATTATAATGATCTCCGTTGCAGAATTTTCTTAAAAATTTACGTAGTTATGAAAATGTTAAGCTGTTTTTATTGCCGTTTGCCTCCCGGCAGTGTCTATGTACGTAATAATAAGGCACGACATTTACTCATGGGAGCTGGATAATACGGTTGAGCATCTCATCTAAATTTAAAATTCCAACAATATCTTTAAGAATAAAACATGTCATGTCTCAAACTTCACTCTCCTAACGGGAATGAACCTTCAACCTTTTCCCAGAGAATAGTGTTCTCAAGATTGTAGGTAGGTAATCATGAACTCAACCCTT
>JAQGAI010001398.1:0-14874 GCA_034696905.1 Lepidocyrtus violaceus | reverse complement strand
TCCAAGTCTAATATTCCCTTTAGGATTATGACCATTTATATTACCAATTTGAACATGCACAATTCTATTGTATTTTTCCATTGTACCACAAGGTTATAAATATGACCCAATGTCCGCGTACTTTAAGGCTCTTCATTCATTCAATTTTTGACTCTTGTCCACTACACAAGTTGTACAGTAATTTAATGTTGCTCATCGTATTAAATTATCAATTCAATTCGTTCCTTTGAGCTAACAAAGTAAACCACAAGTTTTATCTTTTGACCGTTTTTACATACGCTTCACATAGCGTCATTTCGGGCTGGCATCGGGCAGCATCCAAGAGGGCACTTGCACCACCAAGGAGCTTCATCTCTGGACACCACCTCCCACCTCATCATCACAATTCACCATTCAAGTTCATCATTGAGCTCATCTACTTTTTTCATCATTCACACCAGTTCTACTCATCAACCAACTACCCATCATATCCTAATCCGATTCTGCATTGCAAAAAAGACATCATTCCATCCCCAACCAAGCACAGCCTAAACACTGTCTATTAGATTAGTGTACATTGTAATAAAATGTGGGATCACGATAAAGGAATGCATTATCATGGTATGCTTCGTAATAAGTTAATCTTTGGATTTTAGGGTGTAAACGGAGTAAAATTTAGGTTAGGTATATTTTTTCGGATGAAATGCTCAAAAAAAAATCTGGCCTCATATTTAAAGTTTTTTTTTAAAGATTTTAACTACATATATGTTTTTTTTTGTTTTGTTTGTTTGCCTTATTGTCATGTTTTTTTTTGTAAAAAAGAGTAATTATACTGACCAAAAAGCATGCTAAATATTTCGGTATAACTCTTTTTAATCACACGAATAATGGGTAGGGTAATCAAGTAGGGTTTTCTCCTTAAAAAAGGATAGCAGCGAAGTTTAACGTTTAGTCATTTTAATTCATTTCATATACATATAGGCATGCTTGTTGGTTAAGCGATTTGTTCGGGAGGAAATATAAATGAAACTGGATTGCATATTGGGCCGAATACGATCCATCTTAACCTGAGTAATAATATAATATAATCAAGCATTTCTGATTATACATACAAGTCCCTTTTGTAGATTAATAAGTACATCGATGGAGGCCGGAGAAACCCACCTAGCTATTTCAATTAATCTCCTATTATCTGTGTATTACTTAAGAAGATAATGGTTTAGCACACTACCCCGGCGACTTTCAAGCAGGGGGGCATGCATATAATATTATCATGTATACCTACATACTATTACAGCTACCATGACTGGATAGAGATTAAGTGACTTGGTTAAGAGGATTAGAAAACCAGCGGGAGGCCGGCCGCACTCTGCACTGTAAAATCTTTTTCTAACTAACGCCAAGAGTTCGTTCTAAAAAAAATGGTTGTGGCAGCAGCGGCAGCCGCGCAGAGGCCAAATCATAAAAAGAGATGAAGGGGTTCCCCAGTCAGTGAGTCTGTCCTGCTCCTTTCCTTTTCTCCTAAAATAGGATGGAATAAATTATGCATATTATTATTGTATCGTCTACTCTTACCCGAATTCTGCTGGGATTAAGGGGATAATAAATGTTAAGTCTCATATGGTTGGGTATGTTTTTAAAAATGAAGAAAGGAATGTAGGTATGTTGTTGTGTATAATTCATAACTTCCTCTGTAATAAATATCCCCATGGAACAGTTACACCTTGCTTCCTTACAGATTGGTTGCCAAGAAAGTTGAAAGAAATATTTATGGAGTCATAGTCATAACACACACAGGTCATTGCTATTATGTAATGATATGATTATGCTGATTAGGATTTGCTGTAAAAAATTGCCCAATGTTATATTATTTTTACAATATTGTTTACGTAGTTGTGGACAACAAGGAATGTGGAAGGACAACATCCGGTATAATAATATTTGTAAAGGATTGAATGGATGATCGGAAATGGAATTCATAGAAATACATTCTTAATCAATTGTAGTTATTTATTGCTGATCATGTGACATAATCAGCTTCAATACATGATTTTATCGTACACATCAGATCAGAGAACAGGAAGGAAATCAGACCATGAGATGAAAGAAAGCAGAAACAAATAATCGAAAACCTTATTATTTACGATGAAAAAAAAACTAAACAAAAGGAAATTACAACCGCTCTTTTTCAATAAGTTTTTTCAAACCGTCTTCGAAATTGGAATCATTTTTCTATTTCCCAGAATTATTCATGATTTCCTGTGGTCATTAATTGTCTCAAGAGTTGAACTTTCCCCTTATCAATCATGAATCATATCATACAGTCTAGACTAAACCCTCAAACTAACCATTTTTAAAACTTTGACTAGAGTATAGATAGTATTGGATTACGTAATAACGTATATGAACCAGAAGAGATGCTGATTTATAGAGGACTGCTCCCAGCTCCTCCTTCAGAAAACTACTGCTTCTTGGAAGCTTATCTATAATCGTGCTTATTCCTGATGTCCGCGAATTTAAAGGGAGAGCAAGAGCGGGGAGAAGTGAATATTATTATTATTATTATTATGAACAGTTGAAGTAAAAGCAACTTTATATTACAATAATATGATATAGATGAGGATTAACTTGGACTCCTCAAGGAAGGCAGCCGGTACTATTATTACTTGGCCTGTTTCTGTTTGTGGATGTGATTTGAGTGTGGAGGACCGTCTTGGGTTTCTTTTAATTCGCATTATAAATTCACATCTGCCCTGTTAATACCTTCCTCGGCAAGGCTGAGTAGCAGGCTCTAAAGAAAGCCGCTCCCCAGCTTAAACGTGGAATGAATGAATTTTGGATGGGTGAAAATGGGCTCCTTCCTTGGACTGCTGTTGCCTGAACTGAACCGTTGGTTGATTTGATAAGGGAAAAAGTCGGAGGATATTCCATTGCCTCAAGTTGACTGGTGATGCTCTTCCTCCCGCTTGATAGCGTCCTTCCCAATGATCGTCAAAGTGTAACAAAGACACACTTAGGGAATCACTCATGTACTCATTGAGTGACTTAAATGGGAGCACAGGGGAAGGAGGCTAACTCAACTCGCCGAACGAGAATGACTGTGTGGAGGAACGGAAAGCGTGAGGCAATTTGAATAAGAGTAATTCCCCTTTAAGATGCCCATTAGAATTCTATCCAGAACCAGAGTCTCAATCTATCTCCCTCCCTCCCTTTCTCTCTCTGACTCCGCTCGCTCCTCACAAGGCTGTCATTGAATGCCTGCCTGTCTTGTCTTCCTCCATCAACTTGGAGAAAACTTGAGGAGAAGAAGAAGAAAAAAAAGACGAGAGGGGAAGACAGAAGGAGCAGAGCTTTTCAGCAGAGTCAGTATAAAATGGGAGGAAGTGGGTAATGCATAGGTTGAGAGGTAGGTCGTAAGTGTAGGTGTAATGTAACTGGATGAAAGTTGACATTAAAGACATAGACACGATGACTCCAGATAAGAATTAGAGCCATTATTCGCTTCCTTCCTTCCGACCCACCTTACTCTTCTCTGGAAGTTTTACCAAGTTAGCTCCGAGATGGGAGACATCATCGTTCCGGGGGAAGAAAATTGATGTTGCCGCCAACCTTTACATGTGCTTTATGTTAGTTGACATAGTCATTATTATGGGATTCTTTTTTTTTGGAATTATATCCCCGACCGGTATCATTATTTTTTTAGCGTGCACGGGTAATACAAGGTCTCTACAGTAATAACAGGGTTCTTTTTCATTTTACAAAAAAAAAATGTTCCATGGGAAAATGGAAATCTTCTAAGGTTCACTCCGGTAAGCCACCCTCCCACCACCATATTTTTCTTTCCGCGGTACATACATATTGATTCCAGTGAAATCAAAGCATGAAGTGGCGGCTCTATAGAAAGAAGGATACTGGAGAAGGAGGCGATACGATAAAATCGACTGGACAGCGATTGTTGTGATTCATTGTTATAGATTCAGTACAAAATGAGCATAGGTAGTAGTGTAGTAGCAGTCTGTATAGTAGTCATTCCTATTTCCACTGGATAACATTTTTGTACGTTAACCCAGCTTGTTTAACACAATCCAAAGTAGAGATTTTTTTATACCGTCTCTACTCTATCCATAGCCATATCTCTTCCCGGCTTTCCAGGTATCAACGTTTCCCACCTACTTGGACAATAGTTGACATGACAAATATAGCGAGCTGGAGCTGGAGCTGAAATTGTGGACCAGTGCGTGGTAACTGGTAATGTTTCATGGATTCCAGTCTCACTCAGCGATTCCTCCATAATAATGCCCTCTCCCTTTTCCCTTTCTGATAGTTTATATTATGTATACTTTTTATTCGCAAAGTTGGCTTGCTTTGGTTGGGATGGAAAAAAATTGGCTGCTTCCCATTTGTTGCCACAGACTAGGGAAAAAAGTGGAGCAGGAATGAATCAGAGATATATAGGGTCAAGAAGATCAGAAATGTCTCAATATCTCCATCATAGCAGGAGCAGGAGCAGCATCCATGGCATGGCATGGCGTGCAGGGGTGTTCCAAGCGCCGTCACACACACGAAAAAAAAATGTATTCATTGAGATTCGAAAATGGACTGGCAGTGAGTGTACTACGTCTTGATTCCTGAAGTGTACCTACATGCTAAAGTATCTTTTTTTTTCTCCTTTCCAGTTTCACTTTTTTCACTTTCCTGAATCTGAGAAAAGGAGGATGCTATAAATAGTTGGGGCATATTTTGTTGCTTCCAGAAAGTCGTAAGAATGAGGATGTGAAGGGAAAGTGGAATGAGTTAAACAAGCTACTATATGATGTAGTAGTATTGATTTCCATGTGAACATTCCAAGTGAACATTTTGATTCAATTTTTATATATCCACTGAATGAGCCAAATAAACTCATTCTGCGATATAGTTGGGCTGAAGGGTTTCAATAATAAAAAGAAAAAGAAAAAAAAAATAGTTTTTTAGAGGAGAAAAATAATTCAATATTGCTTTGATCAGTATTGATTAGGTGGAGGAATATTTTTGAAAGACGGAAACAGAAGAAAAAGAAGAAAGGGGCAGGTTTAATTTTTTTCCTTCTTTAATTTCATACTTCTTGATTATCGGAGTTAGACAACCCTAACATTTATGTCTAATGAAGAAACTTAGGGGGAAAAAAACAATAATTTGAGTGGATCCTCTTAAATCTGAAACCAAGTTCTGAAATGGGGATGATGATATGATGTCGATATGCATTATTATATCTGTTTGGAGGAAACTCCGTGCCGGCTGAATGTGGCTGCAATGTTATCAGTGAGAAAGTAGTGAAACGTCAAGATAGCTTTGGATATGACATTATTACAGCGTTCATAATCATAATAGGGTTATCATCATCATGATCATCATGGATTGAAATCCGTGACAGTCTAGAAGGTATAAAAAAGAAGGGAAAGTAAAACTCATTTAACTCCATCCACTTATTGCTAGTGATGATTATTATGGGAGTGCTGTGACCTTTCTTCAAACGGCTCTGTATCTTTAAGGAAGATTTTTTTAGGAGACGAAAGGAGCGGTATAATGCATTCAGCAGAAGTAGTAGCATGTCTGATCATAAAGAAAGCTGTAGGAGCAATATGGGAACGTTGAACTGCAAGGAGTACAATGATAAGGGAATGAAATTACAATTTTCTTCACGTCCTCCTCAATTTCTCCCATATTTCCCTGTCTGAAAAGTGAAGCACATACGCTGGGAAAATAAGCCGGGCATTATGAAAACTAGCTGTGTTGATGAACTTGTTCCGGAGGATGGTTTTGCGTGATAATTATCAAAAGCCCTATAATAATGGATCAATCGTTGGGGACTGTAGTAGCAGTATAGCAATTAAAAATACAGAGCGTGAGCTTGCTTTCGTATTGCAATGAATGTGAATAATTGTTAGAAATTGATAATGGAATTCCTCATTTGATGCTGATTACGTAGAGGGGATTGAGAAGTCGATTTTTGCAAGCGTATTTCGCGCTTTACCATTTCTGCAGCTAGTGAGTGTATGCCTTCTAGGTAAGTAGGGAGGTAAGGGAAGATGACTCCGAAAATATGAAATCTTCTTCAAATGAAAACTAGAACTGGAACTAATCAAAGTTGGAAAAGTCAGAAGTTGAGCTTAGATAGATAGACAGATCAAAGAAGTTTTAAAATATTGCTTGGATCAGTATTGCCTTACCCAATACTATTTTAGCCAGCGGATTTCCAGGGAATCGTGTTCCTTCTGGAGTAAAAAATATTAAGCAAGCCTTTTAAGCTAAACCAAGTCGTACTAATGCCCAAAATATATAAAAGTATCACTCAATAGCTTTTTTTACAATTCGATTAATCCAATCCCTCAATTGTATGTATATCATCAGCCTGATGTGTAAGTACTTGCTGATAAGTCTGGACTTAAGTTTAGCATGTCATGCATGAGCGAGATCAGTATATTGAAAATTGTCTACCTAACTTGTATTCCTATTCGGAATGTAATGCTCTTACTGCTACGATAAAGGATGCATTGAACCATGCATGGGATGCCTTATATTATTCAATAAGCAGATGGCCTTATCGATGATATCATCGTCGGGAAAGGAGAGTTGAGATGAGATGGTTCTGTTCAACTGCTTTCCTTTCAGTGAGCCAATTTATGAATGCCGTCTTTGCTCCCTAACTTTATGCCCCTGTTCCTCTACTGCTCATTCACCTTGGCTCTTCCCTTTCATCGATGGATATGGATGACACCTATATAAGTGTAACGACAACGACGGGCTCAGTGAACTGGAGCTAGCAGGGATCCTATATATAACTATCGTCCTTATTTTCCTCGATCTCAGATTTTTTAATCGTGGAAGTTTGTCGATAATAGTATAATAGGTAGGGATAAGTATATTATACTTGGGTAGTTGGGAAAGCTGCTATGTTCAGTAAACCGTATGACGTTCTTTCAGCCATTCATTCATTCTTTACAGGGACTAGACAGGAATGGCTTGAATGGCTGGATATATTTTATGTTTGCGAATCTTTTGCACGGGATGTATAATCTTAACTGTGACAGGCTCCTTTTTTTCCCTGCAAGTTATTTAATTCCGCACCTCTTTATCAATCCGCTTGCTTGGTATAACTTCAGTTTACGGGATGGGATGGCAGGAGAAGGAAACTGAGAGTTTGAAAGTAAAAATGTCTCCTAGTAGAGGAGGTTTGAAAAGTCGCATTTCATTTTTGGAGAGAAGATGTTGATAGCAAATCACTTAGTTTCTATTAAAAAGCTAATTCTAGCTTAAAGATACGCCAGGCCAGATCTAGATCTTATATCATGATGATGATGATGGCTCTTTCCTGCGTTTTAGATAAGGTGGTGAAAGAATGAGTGGAACTGTAGAAAAGGCAGAGCTCGGAGAGAGGGATCTTTTCATAACGACTTCCCATATTTTAAAAAAAACGGGCTTATTCCATGGCCTCATTTTCCAAATCGAATATTCATGATCCCGTGTAAACGAGACTTGACTTGAGTACTCAGAAAAATGTTATGCAATCGGCTTGTTTTATCAGTGCAAAATTGAGCCTGAAAAGAGCAGTCGTCGAAATCAGCATAAAAATTATCGACCAATGATCCGATTGCGTAATCGTACATGTTTAGTTTAAACGGAATAAAACAAAAATGTATTCATTGAATTAGCGCCTTTCCTTGAACTGGATGTTGTGCTTTAAGACGGATTGTTCATTTCATCCCATTTTAAAGGCCCAGATATGAACAAACAATCAATGTAAATAAATATTCATAAACCTGCCCGGCCTCCACTCCATTTTAAATATGAAAGGGAAAGTTTTGAATTGGCAGGGTAATACTTTCGGCTACAGTTATTATGGGAAGCTGTTGAGGGATGACTACCATACCATGTGTGAGAGAAAAGTAGCACCGTTGGTCATGTTGGAAGTGACTTTGGTTGAGTTTTATATCCCATGAAAAATATTAGGATTCTAAAACTTTTTAGTTGTATACGTAGTTATGTAATGTATGTCCGTGGTTGGTGTAAAGTTGTGGCACCCTTCACAGTTTACTGTTCTTTTCAACCATACAAGGTAGAAACTTTTATTTTATCAGTGAGTGCATATAGCGGTACACGTTGGCATGTTACTTTTCCAGGTGTGATCTGTTGGGCAATATCAGAGACAACCTTTTATGTTCATACAATTTATATTTAAAAAAACGGCGCTTTACGAGCAGTGCAGTTTTTCTTGAAGAGTGTCAAACTGTTTTTTTTTTTGGATTGTAAATATTTCGCAATGCTTTACGCATTTATTTTTCTCGGCTTTGCTTGATGTAAACCTTGAGAAAGGGAACAAGAGAATTTTTTTTTTCTAAAAAAAAGTAAAACTTAAAATACAATACCATATTAAAATTGTCCACGTGGCTGTTTACTCTTGTCTTAACTGCGTTTTTATTGTCACTGGCTTGGCTTATTACCTACTTACAATATTACTGTGCCATTGAGATGGGGGAGCTTTACAGTAAACTACCTTCACTTGCTCAAATGGTTCATTTTGCTCCTACGTTGAAAACTAGGGGAAAAAACAGATTCTCAGCACCTGGAAACCCATTCCCGGAATACCAATTCCTCTTAAATGATAATAAATTGCAGATCCGCTTCTTCACGGGGGAGCCCCCTGTTATGACAATCCCATCCCACTGTAGTACTGTTTGTACGAGTATAGGCAGATATGCTCCATATACGTACTCCGTATGCTATTTCTATTTATATATAACTTGTAAGATTTTAAGGAAGAGTTCCCAAGATAAGTAACGGAATTTAAAAAGGAAGGAACTGGAACGTAAAAAAGTGCTTGTTCCAGTTCACATCCGACATTAGAGCAGTATAACCTTTTCCATTATTAAGGAACAAACATTGAGGGAAGTTCATAGTTTACGATTTATATTTATGCGGGGCATTCATAAATATTTTCTCTGAAGGAGAAATCCATGCCATTTGTATTTGGTATGCGAAGTACATACGTTGCGTACGTATCATACAATAAATTTTATTTTATTCTCCTTCCTCCATTATTTACATGAAGTGATGTGTGCTGAGCACTAACGGAGGATAAAAAGGTAAGGATGATGAGGGGTTCATGTAACCATTAGTAATTTTGTTTTTAGCATGGAAGAATGGCAGCAGACAACCCCTCTCCAATTTGAGTCATTCCTTGCTTAAGATTATTAAATAAAAACATCAGAGATGGGATGGGATACCGAGTTAGCATAGAGGAGATGGAAATATTATGACGTCTCAAACAGCAGGATGGAATAATGGCATTTTGCAAAAAAAAAATACCTTTGTAGTTTTGCAAGGCTTTGTTCACCTCCTTTTTTTCATCTTCCTGACAAAAAGAACGGAAGCGTTATGTTTACAGTCATGATGTACATGTATCTATGTGCCTTACCTAGTCGTTCTCCTTTTTACAAATTGGGGAGGAAAACAGGAAGTTGGAAAAATAATTAGGTTAGCTTTTTATCAAATTGTGCAATGATGCTGATGAGGACTTCTACTACTAACAGAGAATTTTCCAACCAGATATGTATATACTAGGAAAAAAATTCAGGGGAAAGAGGATGAGAATCGGGATCAGGATGGTAAACAATATTTCTTCCCTTTTTTTAATGCGCGTGTTGTTGTGAATGAGCAGAGATTGTGGTGGAATTTAGTCTGGACTGGAGATAGCAAGGAAAAATCCTGTTTATATGTTATGTTGAAGGCTGCTCAGAGAGAGAGAGAGAGAGAAAGTCGTCTTCCCAAAACGGTTTGTTTGTGTACTGTTTTAGCTTTAAAAAACCCAGCTTCCGTTTGTCTCTCTCTTCCTCTCTTCCGTGCCGTGTGTTGTAAGTAGCATCTGTATGAAATCCTGGAAAGTGCCAAGTCTGAAATCTCATGCATATTTAACTTGATAAAAACAAGACTTTTGAAGCACGTAGGTAAGTAAATACTTTTTACAACTCCCTGAGACTACTCCGGTTTCCATGTATTCATACCTACTGCTGCTGTTAAGCTTTAGCTGGGCTTTCTCCTCTTTCTTCATAACTACCTAGCGGTTTTTCTTGGATGATGATGATAAGGGAAAGTAAATTTTACTTTAACATGGATGGGTCCAAGCTTCATGTGGAGCCCCTTTCCTTTCCATTCGTGCCAAACATTTTTTTCTTCTTCTTCCTCCTCCTCCAGACCAATATCATAAAACTCTAAAACCACTTACACCTCTCCACTCTCTCAACTTTCACGGTTGGTTGATGTGCCTTGAGTATCCTTACCTACTTTCATCACTTTCCCCCACAAAAAAAAACGATTACAAATGAACAGGTTTTAAAGCTTAAGGCTCTGAAGGATGGATAACAGTTGTGCTGCTATTTGCCAGGTCTGGTGAACTTGGCACTCTTCTTCTTTTTATGTATTATATCTTTCTGGTCATCTCTCTCTCTCTCTCTCTGGTGGGGAGTTGGAGGAGTGAATCTGTTGGGGGTAAAAATTACAACACAGACAGCACCCTCCTCATCTTCCGGCTCTTCAATGATAAAACGATTTCATGTGGCTTTGCTTCATTTTAAAAAAAGGTTCAGATTTTCTCTCAACATGTTTCTCCTCATTATTTACAGACCTTTGATAAATAAGTCTTAAATATATAGAATTGTATTGTTCTGTCCGCTGGTTTGGTTAGCATGATGGATTTAAAAGCAATTACTTAGCATTTCATCGTTAACTTTGTGAACTTTTTGAAGACAAGCTTATTTTTTTTTATCTGGGAAGGTAGGGACGTTACGGATGTCATTTTTCCGTTAGCCACCACATAGGTTAAAGGTGAGGCTATGGTGCTTAGGGCTTTTCATAACGATGTCGTGAAGATAGTTAGATATTTTACTCGAACTATTGCGATGATATGCTTTCTTTAACGCTTTTTTTGTAACTATGATGGGGTCGTTGGCATATGATATGATATATTCCGATGTTGTCCCTTCCCCGAAAAAAAAGCTGCTGCTGGAAGCTCATAAAGTTCATTACAGTAAACAAAAGACTGTCTTATGCCCTCTGTAAATAATACAAAAAAAAATAAAAAGGAGCCCCCTTCTTCACCACGGTCTCCCAATAGGAGTTGCTCCGGGTGGAAAAAAATATTTATATCGGAATGGGGAATCCAGGCCCAGCCAGCATTGAGCATTGAGTTTTAAAACTCTTTTGCTCTTTACTACTCCTCCTCTACCCTTTCAAATGTCTTTGGAAACAATAAAACTTTTCCATTTATACAATGTTTACATTTATGCAGTGAGTATCAATCAATACGAGGACGGGCATTTGAGGGGGAAAGAGGAGCAAGAAGATACTTACTGGGGCTTGCTTGGAGGGATGGCTAAGTATTTTGTGTATTTCCGCTTGATTTTGCAACAACTTTTTGCTCAACTTACTTTAGGGCATAACTTTTACTACGCCACAATGCAAAACCATAACTTTCTTTGTGTGTGTGTGGGAGCAAAAGATGGTCGTGGAAATATCACTGCTGAGAGAGAGGAATGAAGTACTTAGACTCCAAAGCTCTCCCTCTTGTCCCTGTATTTTTTAGTAAGGAAGATGACGAACCAGGGCATGAAGGAATAAATAGGATCCAGGGCATTCGTTAGGTATTTCACAATAGCATTACCTAGTTTCCGTATAACTTATTGAGAAATGCCAAATGTTAAAACTCACTTGTTTTCCAGAGGGTGAAAGGCACAACAAAAAATAAACAAATGTCCAATTACAATTTTATTTTTTGTTTGATTTAATCAATCAATTTGAGTTTTCAATTTGCTTACATAAATGAATATAGACGACGTTTCATTGTACAGCTTCCCAATTAAATGATTTTACTTTTGGCATTTGAAGAGAATATGGCATTGTTTTGTTTTGACATCTCTACTTTGAAAGACGCAATTTACTGGCTACAGATTTGCCAAAATTTGAACCTCTTCCTTTAAGAAAGGACCAAGGGGAAGTGGAAGATGAATTGCTGATGTGTGCGGTAATAATATAATTCGAAGCGGGATCCAAACTGTCGAAGAGAACTGTAGGAGAGCTGAAAATAAGGCTTTTTCCGTAAGGAAGTTTGACTGACAATGAGTTCATAATATTGATGCGCCATTACATTACATTACATTACATACGTTTAGTAAAAAGTGAATTTCCTCCGTAGAGTTATATATTCAGTTACGCAATTAAGTTAAAAAAATACACACACCCACGCCAACACCATCCAAAGAGAAAATATTTTAGTTAAATGTTAGAGAGAGACAAAGCACCATTCTTTTCTCTTTCTAATTTTAGTTTTTGAAGACCTCGCATGGAAAATTTCCATAAACAGCTTAATGTAATGTAAAACATAATAAGTAATTCATTCATAGTAGAAGAAGAAATACGTAGGTAGACTTACTTAGATGGAGGGGTGCTACCTCCACAACGGTATTAACCCACCTTCTTGATCATCTTTAATGACTGAAGACAGTTGAGCCACACATGGAACAGTACTGCAAAAAAAAATGGTGGAGTGATTCCCAGGGAGACTTTCACTTGTCAGCAAACTAAACTGGCATTTATATTTCATTATTACATGCATCTAAAACAATGAGTCAATTCCTTCCTCGACCGCCCGTTTTCTCACAGAAGCCCATTCATTTTTTCCAGCATGTGCGTCCACTCACATGAGAGGAATGTTGTAATAATATCTTTTGGATGATGGGTTTCCTTCTTTAAATATTTAGACTTTTCCCAGCCTATTGCCTTTTGGCTTGGCAACCATAAAATATTTCGGTGGAAGAAAGAAGCTGCTCCTTTTTATTCTGGTGTATTTTTTTATTTGCGAAAAGGGGAAGCAGTTTGACTTATATCCCTCATTGTCAAATGGAATTTGTCTTCGAATGTAATACTGTAGCATATAGTTACTGACACCGAGAGCGAGGCTTTAAACTGAAACTGAAACTGTAAACAAACCACAGTACAACATAACATGCAACCCTGCCACAAAATAACGGAGCCTCAAGAATAATGTGAAGAAATGGCATTTATTCATGGGAAAGCACTGGAGGGGAAGTGGTAGTCAGTGCGGGTAGTACACTATATGAAACAAGCTTTAGCATTGCATTGCATTACAGTGGGCTCGTTACATAAGAATGGTTTATATTTAAGATAAATTATATTGTATCATGTATCCATCCATCCCTTTATTATTATTATTAACTCTCCACCCAGCGTAGATATAATGTTCCAATTTTTTTTTTCATCCAAAGAACTTTCTCCACTCCTTTTTATGACTCTGTTTAAATGTGCTGTATTCACGCATGAGAGAGATACATTCAGTTTATTTTTTTTTGCATTTCACAACTTCAATACATTCATATTATAGAAAAAGAAGTTAGTTCCGTTTGTACTTTACTTTCTTCTCCAAAGCATGGCCAAAACAAGATGGATGGGCAAAGGGTATATGAATGGGTGTAGCATAAACTTTTTTTTTGTCTTCCCACAAGGGCGTAAGCTTTTCATCTCCAGGAGACAAGGGCCACTTCAAACGAGCTTGGGAAGGGAAAGCTAACAAGGGACATTTATAGGCTAGAGTATTTACTTTGTCCTTTTGAGATCAGCATCAGCATGCTCACAATTCACCGTTTTTTTTTGTCGTTGAAACCATTTACCACAGGCATGTCAAATCTCCGTTCCGTTCAACACATGTCATCATGCCTCTGTTTAGAGCATTTTACCCCTCACAAAAAAGGTCCAATTTAATGTCGAGGGTTTGCTTTGAAATTTACCGCATACATAATATGCTCGTGTGGTAATTGTAGGCGGTATGTACTTACAGTTGTTCCTCTTCAACTATGATTGTGTAGAAAAAAGCATGCTTGTAAATTAATGATCCACTGCGCTAATGGAACATTCACAAAAGTAATTATTTAATTAGCTAAATGAATGAAACACGCTATATGATATATTTTTTTAGCCTGTAGCGACACATTAGCACGTTTTATTATTTCCTGGCCAACCCACCCATAATTATAATTATGATGATGGGTTCATAAATGGGCACGGGATCATATTTTCATAATCTGCGAACATCCCCAAAATATAAAAAAGTGACGTGAAAATGAATAACTAACTGTAATTTTGTTTTTCCTTGTTCTTTTTCTTTTTTTTAAGGATACATTCGAAGTAACGGAAGATGACGGAGCTGTGGGAAGCACTGGAGAGAGGACAAAAATAACTCGTAAACGGAAACGGAGTCTTCCAAGAACTGTTGTCAACCCAGATGGGAATTTCTATTTTTACTGGCTCATGATACTTACGTTTTGTGTTCTGTACAACCTTTGGACACTCATCGTCCGTCAGAGCTTCCCAGAGCTACAGGCAAGCCAGACTTTAAAAAAAAATACATGACATGACATGATATATTTCCCGCACTTTGTGAATGGACGAATGAATGGAATTGAAAAGAAGCTATTATTGAAAATGAAAAAGATGAAGTACGTCTACGATGATGATGATGATAAAATGTGAAAATACTTTCTTCCTCTTCTTCCTCAACTCGGCAATTTCCTGTGTAGTCATTTCTTTTTCGTTCAAAGAACATTCCAGTTCTAGCTGCTTTCCTCATTAAATATAGATACATTTTACGATGCTGGGGTTTTAGGCATGTAAAATATGCATGGATTGCACATTTTGTTTTTGCGGTTTCCTCACTCAACTGTGTGGGAAGTTCTTGCAAAAAAAAACTAAATAGAAATGCTCCGATACTATTTCATTCATTCATTCATTCATATATTTTTTTAATGTAGTGCAGCATTGATGTCTAAATTGAAAACGTTTTCATCTTCTTCC
>JAQGAI010001397.1:0-14874 GCA_034696905.1 Lepidocyrtus violaceus | reverse complement strand
GAAAAACCACAGTAAAGCCAGTCTTCCAAGGATGATGTGGCAAGGAAAGCAGCATTAGCTGGTATTTGAGGCAACTTTTTGTTGCATAACATGCCATTCTTTACCACCACTGCTTCGTATAAAGAAGAATTTGGCTCTTCAAAAGAATCCAGCACTTATTAGACAAGAGCCACTAGCATCCAGACGCATAAGAATACCTACATCGTTTTTGGAATGATCTTCTGCATTGACTTGAAGCACGAACAGGATGGAGGAGAAACAGCATCCAAGAAAAAAATTTGTCCTCTTCCACCGTTAAACATGTATTAAAACGTACACGTAGCTTTTACTACTTAATAGTATGCTTATCCGCCGTTATGGGGATGGGTTGGTGGCTTCAAAAGTAAAATTAAGTGTCCAATAATATATATCGTAGTAACTAGGTATGACTACTTAAGTCAGCCAGCTTAGCTCAACAACTCAAGGGCCATCACAGCGTTGTACTGAACATTCCTTAAGAAAAATTTGGGAAGGAGTGGGGGGAACGCCGCTTCTTTAAATTCATAAAACTACATACGTACAGCCAAGAAGAAGGTCCCAGTTGGCCCTGGATATTTATGGCCACAGAGAGAGCATCCGAATGAATGAAGGTAATTTGCCGATAATAATGGTCACAGAAGAGGCTCATGAAAATCATGTATTTCATGCAACAAATTGCATACGAGACAAATGAATGGACATTATGTTCCCTGTTAACTTTCTTCCATCTTGTTGTTCTGAATATTTATGCCTCTCCCCTCTGGCATAAAAGGGAGCATTGTATGTGCTCCTCCACCTTTTTACAATAATTCTACAAGGAACTTGATGCCCCGAGTTCATGAACTATTCAAGAAGACAAGAGTGGAAAATATGTGTAGCCTTAAACCACGGAAAAGGAAGATGGAGAGGGATCATCCACGAGTTAAATTGTCGGAAGATAAGCTCCTCTATGCTGGGTTTAAATGCCTGTTTAAAATTCATAATGTGTAGTGTGAGTCCTGGCTCACTCACTCCAGTGTTTTTTTTACACCTTATCTCTTTATCCATTATCGTTACATTTTTACCTTTTTGGCTTGCCCGTTTTTAGTTTTCATCCATTCTGGAACATTTTTCCGTTTGCTGGTTGCCATTTGCCAATCCACACACATGAAAACAGCAATGAAAGGGCCCTTCTAAAAAAAAGTTTTGGTTAAACTAGTTAGTATTTAGGATTACTACGCCCAAAAGGAAAGGATATAAACTGGGCAACAAGAGAGTCGGTCCTCCCAAATTGGCACTGCATCTGCATTGCCAATACCAATGCACCAACAAATGAAGATTTCAGAGGAATCCTCAAATAAACATGATGGTTTATCAGATGTGGTTTGTGGTTTATCATATGAGCACATCAATGAAAGCACGGAATTAGGGTGGAAGGTGGTGGTGGCGTTGATGCCTTTCATAAAATCCAAAAAGCGGCTTCAGTTTATTTCCTTGCATGAAGTATGTAGGTATTCATTTCACCTTTTACCATATTAAATACGTACTTCGCTCAATTCAATGCATCAAAGTCATCATCATCATCGCCGCCACCACCACTAACTAAATGAATGAAACAAAGAGTGACGATGAAAGTCCGGATAAAACTACTGCTACTCTTGGCATGGCTTGATGAAATGTTTTGAGTTAATTTGTGTCGGAGGATGAGTGCACGCCTAGTTAAACATGGTATGCTGAGCTGGCTGTTCCCTTCCAGACTGACTGGAGATATTTTTTTTAAATATGTGTTACTCGTATCAGCAGAAAGGCAGTACAGCAAAATGTTCCTTGTCAGCAACAAGCGATAAATGTTGCTCTCTCCTAAATAGACTCACTCCCAGTCCAGTCCAGTCCAGTGAACGCAACACGAAACGTCAGCGGAAATGTTTTGAGTGGTGCGTAAACTCCGTATCGAAAATGAAATACAATCATGGGATGATGATGATGATAAATGCCATAAAATTTGGTCTTCCCTTTTCCCAAATTAAAATTATCATTCATGGTGAAACGTTTTTAAGGTTTGTTAGGGCTTTTGATTTTTTGATAAGATTAAATGCCGTGTAGGAATTTTAGAGAAACACGCCTCTCCTCCACCGCATTCCCTTTTTATAAATGATGGAAGGGAAGATTTCATTTGGCGTCCACATTCACATGAAACAATCCTTTATTTGAAAATTTCACTAAACAAATCAAGAAAGCAAATAAGGTAAGATAAGGATTGGAAGTTGGGCTTGAAACATTGCTCTTTTAACAAGTATCTTGACAAGTATTTCCAAATTTAAAGTGATCCGGCAAAAGTTAAGGATAATGAATAATAATAAATCCTGGAACGAATCTTGTCAGTATTTAAATAAATTAGATTATGCTAACGTGTAGTGGGCACATAGGCAAGTCCCCAAAAAATGCTCCAGGTAAACTAGGACATGTCCAGAAAGTGTATAAAATTAATAAGGCATGGAGTCGCTTTGTGCTATCTCGTATTATATCTGTCTGAATCTATCTATCCGTATCTGCATGCTTCCATCGGCGTCATATGAGATACGATGACTCACAAAAATGATAGCTCTCTATATTATTCTTCAGCGAGCCGAGCAAAGCAGGTTATATAAATAGCCGGATAGTAAATGATAACAGTGACGATAACGGTGATAAATAACAGTGATAAACAGGCTACTATTATTATCAAGCATTATCTCATCCGAAACTTTCAATTTCTAAGGATACGAAATAAAGTTGTTCTTAATAACTAGTCGGGCGGAGGAGGCTTCACTGCAGTTTACCAAGGGTCTTGCAAATAAGATGTGTTTACTTAATTATGTACCATTCAGTCCCCTAATTGTACATGGGCACCAACAAGCTCAATTATATTTGCTTGTAGTTTGAGCATCCTGGAGGAATGGGCAGTTGAGCGACGTATGCATATTACAGTGGCACTACTGGCACTTTTTATGTAATGTGTGGCATTATCAAATTACCCTTAAAATCTTGCTTTCACGAAATAATATAGCAAACGGCTGTCGGGTTTAATGCATGCTCATTATTCAATAATTTGTCTCTTGCTTTGCATGGGGGGGATGTAAACCAACGACACGATCCTGTTACAATGCAAGCAAAAAATATGAAAGAAAATAAACAGTCAAGCTCTTTTGTTCGGCAGCTTCCGTCCGTCCGTCATCTACATTTTTTGGAGTACATAAAAGCTGTCCCTCGGGATGAGCCAGGAGTGGCTCTGTCGATGTCTTTTTAATTGAGCCTTTTAATTTTCTTTTTAATGAGGATTCTGATCACTTTCATTTCCTTGTATATTGCAGCTCAACACTGCACAGCCACACGGAAAGTATGTAAGAAGGCAAGGGGAAAGTTGAGCCTTTAAATCAAGAAAAGCAATATGCAAAGTATGTCAATGTTGAACGATGTTTGACGGATTATGCGAGCTTCCGGTAAAAGCGAATCATCCTTCCCAATCTGTGAATGCTGCCTTCATCCCCGATTTTTTATTGATACTTTGACATTTCCATAAAATAGCTATTTTTGAACAGCAGAATGCTGTGTACCAAATGCTGTAGAAACAGGAATTTATGATTGTGATGTAGAGAAAAATATTTTGTGTGTGTGGGGCAGACCATGAGCTCAGGCTCTAACAAACCAATGCTGTGCAGTAATTTACATTTCAGACCTTCTAGCACCACATATGTAACACTTTACGCGCCGCTGTTCCACTTTTGCAGCTTCTGCCGCACTAAATATTTTCTCCTCAAATACTTCCACGCAGAAAACTAGGACTTTGGAATATTTACCCCAAATGCTTTAGATGTAATGTTACTTATTGAATAATCTGATCGGAAACGAAGTTGGACTACACTGCATACTTTCCACGGAATGTGTAGGGCTTCGTAATAATATCAACGGAGCAAACACCATCGGCATTATCATCTGAATGCAAGGAATGACGCGACACCCACATTCCGGAAGTGGCTTAAGCTATAAGTAAAACAAAGTAGTCCAGTCTTATTTCAAGTGAAGAAAGATTCTCATTGTCATCTTTGAAAGGGTTTTGGCCCAACTTGCGTCCGTTGCTCTCCGCTCTAGCATGCCATGAGGCTCATCCTAATAGCTACCAACTCCCTAGTTGTTATCACGGCTCTTCTGTAAGTTTGTTATGCTCGCTTTGAAAGATTTGAAACCCATTCAAAACTGCCTCATGGGTTTACGGGTCAAACAAGAACAGATGGAGATGAAGGAAGTTGCTTGTTTACAGTTAAAATTTAAGTACTGAAGTAGTACATACAATACATTATTATTAACTAATAAGAAGTGCACGAACCAACAGCTCCGAGAGCTGAACCCTGTTTCAGAACCAACCGGAGGAGATTTGAGTGGAGTGCGCCCATACATAGAGGAGGAAGAAGAGAGACAAGATGACATGATCCAGATGATGATGATGATGGTGCTCTATTATGCTTGTAACTTTAAACTCGTTTCTATTTGTTCAAGCTGATTTTGAGGAAACTCTCCGTCATATTTCGTGTTCGGTGTGAGGCTCATCGAATTCCTCTGTAGTGGTGGATTTCATAGAGTCTGACTGAAGTAAATTGTAACGCCAGACAGGACAAACACAGAAGTCTCTAATTTTATGTAAAACACAAAACGGCAAAGTTAACCTTATTATGAAGCACGAAAATGTATATGCGATCCGGGAATATATGATTAAAATATAGTGTGAACGGTTGGGTGAAACATGCGTAAGGATTGATAATCCTCTTATCGCTTAGCTCCAGTTTTCCGCTGATATGATACGATGTCTCACGCAAAATTCGTATGAAATGTGAATTGAGCTGACTATGGGGAAAAAAAGTGATGAACGTGCGTGCTACATATGGGTCATAATCTGCAAAATCATACTCTTCTCATGTGCTTGTACTAAAAAGAATGATTGGGAGGAAGTTAAGTAAGTTGCTATTTGTTGACATTGCGATTTTCTAAGAACAGGAAAGGAAAACGGGTTAAGAGGAAGGCTTGTTGAAAATTTGCAAAAAGAAAATAAATCATCAATCGTCACATACACCCAAGACAGTTATGGCCACTTAAAGTTTTCTACCTGATTTCAAAACAGAAGAGGCTCAAGATGGAAATCAGCACTTTTTTTTGCAACTGTTCATATGTACTGTAAATGTAGTCGAATGAGTTGAGTCGAGACTATAGGGTCTCGGGATCAGCATGGCTTCTGTATTTCTCGATGTTCGAAGATTTAAAATAGCATGTAGTTGCGCTGAGCCTGATTGCGACACAAATGCTTTTCATGAAAAGGGAGCTTGTCAAAAGTCAATAGAAGAAGCTGAACCAAAGAAACACAGATCCCTCATTGTTCCCATCTTTAATTTATGTTTGGGTTTATCGTTTGGCAATTTTATTTTGTTCTGAGCATTTGGTTCGACAGCATACAATGGATTTATTTTTTAAACACAGTTGCTTAAATCTCACTTCATGCAGGAGGGCTTAAGCGTTCAGCGCATAAAAAATATAAAATTACGCATTGCACAGCGTAACTAAAACCATGTTGCAATTACTCGTCGCTAAACAGCTATGTACATTTATCCTCCGACGCATTAACTGATTAATATAATTTGTTAGAAGTGGCTTGCTATATCATACTTAACTTACATTGTTTGTCCCTGTCAACCCAGCTATTTTGCAATCATCCTGCCTGATCGAAATAGTAAAAAAATGGATGCGTGAAAATTACACGCGGAAGCGCTGAAATAAGCACCAGCCAGAACTATTTACTATGTGAACGAAGTGAAGACGTAACTCTCTCAAGAATAGGGTATATACATAGATGCTCGGGTGTAACTCGGCACACCTTAACCCTATAATGATGATGATGACATGATGAGTTAGTTATTTATGCAGTCTGTCAAAAAATAGCATATGCCTAGCTCCTATGTCCTATTATCGTTTATTACTTTCTTAAAGTTATATAAGAGAATTAAAGCATTTATTTAATCAATAGCTAATAAAACCCAAGCACATAAACAGGGAATGAAGCAGACTTTATGCATACAATTTCCTCTCAAAGCAGTAGATATTATTATGCAGTTTTTTTTATCGAAGCACGTCGTCATTATTAACAAAGACAACAAGCTCATCTAACGAGCTAAATATACTCTTACCTACTATGCTCTCCCTCGAGAGCCAGCCTCCTGCGAATAAAATAGAATTATTAAAGTGAGGGAAGGACTAAGTTGAACATAAAACTGGTCGTAAATTTCAAAAACTTCTGCTCGTTCACATCGACAAGATGCGGAGTTACTGACAAGTTTGTAAACAGGCGAGAAATCAAGTTGGCAAGTGGGATCTTGTACTTACTACTGCATTATGCTTGTGTTGTTCGTGCTACAATTTTGGAGTGTAGAAAATGGCATTTAAATAGAAACCCAGAGACTCGAGCAAAGGGAGGAGGGGGGATGGAGCCTCTTGATAAGGCGTTCTCAACAAGGATGGGCATAAAAAGGGTTGACCAGTTTTAATGTGCGAAACTTGTTAATGATTGTTGATTTTGTTTATGACACTAAAGTTGTTGTAGTTGGACACGTTCAGTGTATGAAGTTATTTTCGACATGGGCTTCTATATTTAGGTAGGTAGGAAATGTTAATTGTATTAGCAGCAGCAGCACTGGCGGAGATTTCACATTGCTGACTGATTGATTATTGATCTGATCATGGAACAAAAAAGGCAAGTCAGTTGTTATTTAAGTGTTTTACCGTTTTTAGCCTGCTTCTGTTTTGTAACATGCAACAGATGCGTCAAGTGAAAATTGCTGGTCGTTCCTTATTCGAAGTCATATTTAGCCAAATGTGGCTAACTACAAGGTAGATTGATTATCTTCATGTTTGTGCGCGTCGTAAAAATCCTGTTGAATTTTGCAATCCCTCATGCATTACAGTCCAAAATATGTTGAACATGCATGCTAAAAATTATTTGCCCAGGTGTGCAGCTCAGGTTTCGGAAAAAAGATTTGAAGCCAAGATTTCTGTGAAATGTAAATTTCAAACTTTATACACAACTTATGATTTAGTTTATGCATAGAAGATACCAACGCAATCCTCCGTCTTGGCCTTGACTAACAGGATATCGACAAGAAAACAGGATGTGCGATAAGATATTTCATATGGCATGAATGTGAATTGATTTTTAATAAGAAGGAATTGTGAAACGATATGGAACAAAGGCTAATCTTATCTAAATGTCTATTATACTATGTGGCAGCAGATAATCTAACTAACTAAATGTTGTGTGTATATATTCTCGACAATTCTATTTAATTAGTTAACTGCTAATCATAGAAGTTTACTGTACGATATAAACAAAACACTCCTCAAGCCATTGTAAAAAAATTTAATTAGCAACTAGACAGGAAACACGATGGGAAGCCAGTGGGTTCCCATATCTCACAAATAAATAGCCATTTATATGCGCACTATCATATTATTCCAATTTGCATTTGCGAAAATTCCCTCCCCGTTGTCATTGTCTTGGCTTTATATGTGTCTGGCTGATTGTGAGCCTGTGGAAAATTCAAAATGTGATGAAAAAAGTTTGACCTTAAGCTCCATCCATTTTTAATGCGTCAAGGAGTAATTGGATGTATCCATTCTGCGTAATCTCATCCCTTCATCACCGTCGTCTCGGTGATTTGCATGAATTATGGTGTTGGAGGGAAAGACTCGGCTGAGGAGTCGAGTGAGTGAGTGCAGTGACTGGATGATGAGAACTGTTCACATTGTGAAAAATTTATAAATTTTCCCACTTTTCCCCTAACCCAGCCACCTACATAGGGAAGAGCAGGAGACCCATGTATTTCCGCCGTTAATGCATGGCTTTCATCGCACCACTGATGGGAAAGCGTCCTACCATGAAACATAAATGAAATGGTACATTATGCATCATTTACTTTGCATAGACTTTCATATTTCAATTCCAGGAGTTGCTTCGCGGTGGTGGTGGAAATGTAGTGCAAATGGGAATGTGTCCTACATGATGGGTTGATTTGAACCAGGTACATTCATCTCTCACCACTTTTCCCTCTCCGCCTCTTGGCGTTTTTATACTCTGCTTTTTTCTTCCTTATTGTCTTCCTAACCTGGTTTATTATGCATCATGCATCAGGCTGGAAATTTATGAAGAGCACTTTTCAACCTCATACAATTTTACTAATGGTTTAGTCCGCCTAGTTGGCAATCCCGAAAAAAAACTCTTTAAAAACTCTTTCTGCTCATTTTCAATACACACTTATCGGATAGTAGTGGATGGAGAGAGGGATATTGTTATCCTTCCGCAAAAAGGCATATGACGCACCAAGCAGAGATAAATTCACGGGGAAAAAAGTTAGTTTGGAGCAGCAGCATTGTTGTCGTATAAATTCTTTTTTTTTACTTCTTTTTTTCCAGTTCTGCCTCCCCTTCCCTGATCATATTGCGTTAAATGGATATTCCCTATTTTTATACCCCGTATCGAATCCATCTACTTTGCATACATTTTCTGGTATTACATATCCTAAATCTACTTTCTGCAAATTTGGTGAAGCTGTCAGAAATCCGTAATAAAAATGCACAAAACTCTGGCTCATATAATGGAAGACATTTTTTTCACTCTTTCATTGTCTTGCATGAGCAAAAATGTTTTCACTTCTTATGCCACTATGTACAAAGGCTTCTTATGGTCGTGGATATACTCGGAGACATTTTTTTTTCAGCCTTTTTGCGACATTTTACGATTTTCATCCCAAATCCATTTACCAAACAAGGCTCCGAGACGACAGAAACTGATGCATCCATCAGTTTTACCCTTGACATGTATGTATGTACATTATTTTATTTTACAACAGCCTCACTTTTACCTTGACAAGTTCGAGAATGTCGGCAAAAGCCTCTTCCCCCACCAATAACTTTGTATCGTATCTATATCAGGACAAATATTTTTTCTTGTCGTCAGTTGTGCTCACACAACAACCATGATAAGAAGTTGCCCCAGTCATATCTCTTTCGATGAAATAAGATGAGCACTTTCATACATGACATGATGATATGAGGACGAAAAGTGATAAAAACTCTTAAAAAAGCAAAGGAGTAGCAAAAGCAGATGCAATGGCGGCTGCCTACTGAAAAGTTACTCTTCTTGTATATTATTTTTCTTTCGCAAACATCCTCCTTCTGATTGTTCATACGAAGTTTATAGTGTAGTCTTCCCTTTTTCATTGAATACCATAAATTCATCACCTAAATGGTAGTACCCCAAGGCTGATCCCATTGTGGATATGTGATATGATATGAATATGTATATGAGTTTCTAAACAAGCAAACAAAAAGTTGGCTAGTCCTCACAGAATAATATTTTGGAGGGAGAGTGAAACAAATAGATACATTTTTAATAAAGCCAAAAAATTTATTAGGTAGAGGGATATGAGAAAAAAGGGGAAGTAAACTGTCTTGACATTACGTACTTATTGTGGGTAGGTACAGTTTGCTTTACCTGCACACTTCCAAATAGAAATGTGTTTAAGGGAAGAAATGAAATATTCCGCATTCTTCAACAATTTTGCAACTTAAATGGAAATAACTTGCCTTAATTAAAATAATTTATCATGGGAGAATTACCGTCGTCACTTTACTCAATTTCCTTAATGTTTGCTAGTTTCTTGTTACGGACTTCCGTGAAATATTTTCTCTCTCTTACACACAAACACACACACACACATATATTATGAAATAGGAGGGAGCACGAATGACCTATGAAAATTGATTGTAAGCATTAAAGTGCAAGTGCGAATAACACTCTGACAGTTTGTATTACATTACTTTCTATCTTCATTACGTATGTTTTATTACTCCAACGCTAGAATGGGAGAGCACACTTGCTAAGAAGGGAAAAGCAAGCACATTGCACATTAGATCCCATCCATATTCTTCTTGAGAGAGGAAGGAATAGAACATCCGAAAGTAAATGATGAAAAATCTATTAGCGTTGCGCAAACCATCCTTCACTAAATATTTCTCCTACAGAAGATTACGACTCCTCCGATAGTACTAAACGAGGACATTTAATAATAAAGCCTTTTAAAAAAAATCTAGAGGAGAAACTGTTGCTACATCGGATTAGTTCTAAATGGTCTGGGCTGTATTTTTATTGTACTCTGTGAAAGGAGCTAGAAAATCGTCAGTCGTCAGCATAATGTCATTCTTTGGAGTCTGTATAGATGTGTCTTATGTGCTAGCCAAAGGGCCGACCTCGATAAATGATTTAGTTGAGGAGGAAAGTATAAAGTGTATAAAGTAATGGTGAATTTTTTTTTCTCTCTCTTTCTCTTCAAGATGATGATTAATGCAGGGAACATAAGAATTCTTCCTGGGGAAGGAAAGTTCAATCTTGCAAGATCAAATGCACGTATAAAAATACATAACTATACCTATGTACTATATTTCCACTGATTTAGTGGAACCGTACATTCATATTAAGAACACTATACTTTCCTCGATATATGTTATTTTTGTATATGTAGGAGATCCTTATTGCTCTACAAGCATCTAGCAAGCAGGGACCTACACAGATGTGTCTACGCACTATACTCACGTATACGTATTTTTAGATTTGCACGTGCTTAACGGATTGCAGCCATCCTGAGAAAACCCAAGACGAACTGATTGATGACGCCCATTAAGAAAAAAGAGTTTTTTCAACTTCTCATGTCCTCTTTATCCTCACTATTTTTTTTTGTTCCTTTCTTTATGCCTCCGCTCCAGCTTACAATGGAATGGAATGGAAGTGAGAATGATGAAAGGAATTGTAGTTTTTGTAGAGCACTTGCCAAATATAGCGAACTCACAATCAGAGTAATGATGATAAGGAGGGGGAAACTTTCTGGCTGACTGGACTCTTACTGTTTGGTGGAAGGTCCCTTGTCATTCATTCACCATTGTTTTAAAGATTTTTTAGGAGCGGATGAAAATGAGTTTTATTCTACGGATACATTGCATTGTATTCTATAATAGAGAATAATTATCTGAAGGTATATAATAATGATAATAAAATAGCCCACATGCACTACATCATCATATACGATAACAAGGATCATAATTGGAGATTTTAAACAAGGAGTAGTTAAAATATGCAAGTCATAAAACATGAGGAAAATTTACTCTGAAGGTATTTCGTACTTATTTCAATTTGCAGCCAGGACTTTGCGTTCATTGCTCAGCGTCGTTGTCAGCGTCGTCGTTTCTAATCATTTGATTGAAGAAACTCGTCAGACGTTAATTGGGTTAGACAATTGATGCAGTTCTACACATCTACTTACATGGCCTTATCAGGAGGGCACTTGCGTTGACAAGTTATGCGTTCAGGAAACCATTCATGTAATTACTACTTACTGCCATGAAGAGACTGCTTTGCTGCAGGCAGACAGGGATGGTTTTTTTGTTTTGTTTTTAGATGCTCTGCCTTCCTAATGTTTTATCCCTCATCTCATCATATTTCATTATATGATTGTTGGTCATGATTTGATTTGGAATTGGATTTGAAAGGGTTGAAAACAAAAGGGATATGTGAGCCCAATCTCAATGTTGTGTTGTTGTTTTGAAACTGTTATGAAATGTAGTTTGTCAAAATGATTAAACTGGCTCAGGAAACAAAGATGCACATTTATTGTTGTTTCCCTGTCGCGGATGAATGGATGCCAATACAAACTGTGCTCAACTCGATGCCATGCATTTTTAATCACTATCGTAATCATCAGCTCTTGAAAGTCATGGTCTCTTTTATAAGCAGAAAAATGTATTATGGCTTGTCGACGACGCCGAATTTTCCTTTCTAAACTCTCATCAGCACAACAACAGTAAGACAAGTACAAAACACAACACAATGCCTTTTTATTCTCAGGGGTAATCAACCGAGTGACTGAGGAGAACTTACTACTATTATAGCCTATGACCGTGTGTGTCTGTCCATTGTTCGTTTTAGAGAAAGAGTGAAAGGAATTGGTTAGGTTGGGCTCGGTCGCATGCATGCATGTAGCCTGCTGAAATATGAGCTGATATATAAACATGAGGTTACATTAAAAAATTCTGTGGTTTCTAACAATATCAAACCACAATTGCACACCTTGAGGGGCAAAGGCGTTGAAGGATTCACACCTACTTTTTTTTTCTCTCTTTCTAGCCAACGTACATACCTACATGGCTACATGTGTGCATAATGTTCGCTCGCATGCCAGGGAACACTCAGAGGCTCCTCGCTGCAGTCCATCCAATTCAATTACTTTGGAATGAGAGAGGTGCACAAATGCGATAATTATAATAATCAAAATGTAGCATAATGATTCCTTCGTCTTTTATGGTATAATCAGCGAGTGTCATTCAAAGTAATTTCCTTTTTAAATGGAAGATTAAAATCTTGTTGCTTTTCTTTTCCCCTTCTGCGGAATAACGTTGAGCAGCAACACACAGGCTTTTGGAGTTGGACGAATGCAGAGTCAACGCAGATTATTGCACAGTGCTAACAATGAAAAATTGTATGAATCATACATTGTTTCGTGAGTGAATACTAATACGAATGAGCCATTTCGGTTTGTGTCAGAGTTGAATCTATATGGATTCGAGATAAAAAAAAGCGATATCAAATTTTTCATTTGAGCTTTTCATACTGTACATATCCACCCCAAGAGAAATCAAAAAAGGGTAGAGAAAAAATCAGGATTTTACCCCCCCAAAAAAACGCACATCCTTTTGTTACAAAAATAAATGTATATTTTTTCATGGATTCACATTTACTATTCCTGCCCGGATGAACACACCGTGTAGGGTCAGCCTGGCACGGCACGACAAATCTAAAGCTAAACAAAAGCCTAAAGATACCTCATAAAATCAAATATTTTTTATATGTATTACTATCACAGTTCGTTTTTGCCAAACATTTAGGCATTGTGTATAAATAAAGGGATTAAAAATATGCTACAATGTCCCTTTCATCTGACTGATCATGTGGGCCTCCTCCTCATCTTCCTCCTTTTCCTTCATGGCTAGCAACAAACGAGACTGTGACAAATTTAAAAAAACAACAACAATACTGATTGCAGCCAGCATCCCTCTCCTCCTCAGATTAAAGTTGGCTCTTCAGACAAATATTTTATATATGGGTTTGTTTAGTGTGATTTAAATGGGTTTGGCAGGGACGTTTATTTATATAGTCTTCTCATTTAATACAAGATTATATTTCGCAATGGGCTATATGGATGGAGTGCATTATGTATGAAGAAGTTACTATAAAGTAACTAACTTCACATTTGGCTCATGAAGGACAAATCCCAAATATTGCTCTATCCCCAATTTTTTTTATGGATGATGGTATGATGATTCCTTCTGTCCAATTTAGTGTCTGTTGAGCGGATGGATGGCCAAACAAGTGAAGTGAGAACTGAAGGAATAAAAATGATAAGAGATGAAAAAGAGGAATAATGTGAGCTCATCATCACATTGCCAAGAGGAGAGATCCAGTCACTCATTTCGTCTTGCAAAGCAGATGCGTTATAGATTGGAGTTGGCCCTTTCCTGACTGTGTGTCTCATTCATTAGGCCGCATCACTAATTCCCAGTTTCCCCATAATATTATTTTAATCCTTTGCTTGTATCCTTCCAGTTTCCAATATAAACTGTTTTTTTTTGTGATATTGTCCGATTCAGTTAGCACTCGGGTCTGTGAATCCCATTAAAGCTGCTCGCCCAAATTGTTATTTTGTGTGCACATGGATGCGTATGTGTGAAATGGGAAATCCCTCACCAACTATTAAATACTGTTACTATTCCAATCTGATTGTGAGTTTAAAAAGAGGGTTTCTTCTTCATTATAAAGAGCAGATGTGAGTTTGTCGCAATTTATCCCATGACATGATTTGACTAGCTCTATTCTATGAAAATTGTAATGTTCAGCCAAAGTGTGCAAAATGGGAATATTGCTGCTGACTCTTAAAATTAAATGGAGGGACCACGAAGGCATTAAAACTCAAAACATTTTACGTCCGAATTAGACATGGTTCAATAAGTGTAATAAAAACAGGGCAGTTTTTTGTTACTGTTCGTAAAACTGTTATTCAGCATTTCGGACATCAGCGCCTTAAAACATGTCGAATATGGTGAATGAATTTTAGCGTTGAAGCATCGTCTTTTACTTGGATAATTATTACGGTGCTTGCAAAACATTTTGTGATTGTGTAATGTGTAATGCCCCAAACTATTTCTGTAAGCGATTATTCTGCTGAGGATTATGCAAATCATCAAATACACGCACTATGCCTGAATTTGAAGGTAGCAAACGGACGTATGTTATTAAATACTAAAAGCTTATCTGAAATCACAGTAAATATACATAACTATGGAAAAGTAAACGGGTTAATTGTTCAGAAAAGATACGGATTGAGCGAAGGAAGCGGTAAACTTCTCATCCTTCGCTCAGCTCGGGCTGTTATAGAATCACAGAGGGGAAGTAGATATACTTTACGGATTTAGCGGTATTAATTATAAAAGGTTATTGATATGCATATTGACAAACCGTAACAGTAAGAGAGATAATCACGTTGATCAAACATGCAACCATACAAGTTTAAAGTAAGTATCTAAACTAATTAATCTAATTATATACTTACATAGGTTTGTTGTCTCATCTCAATTGATAACTTAAACTGACAATTTTTCATCAGAGAGGTAATTAGTATTTATGCATAATAATTTACATTAGTTATTGATTACATAAACCACTCATTTTCTTATTTATGCGTTTACTTACACGACTCA
>JAQGAI010001396.1:0-14877 GCA_034696905.1 Lepidocyrtus violaceus | reverse complement strand
CCCCCAAAACGTCAAAATATTAGTTTTTTAAACAGTGGAATGGAGTAAGCTTTTAGGACCAGTATGTTTTTACACACATACGGAGTCCCACAGGGAGATTATGAGTGAGATGTACAAGAATCTTTGACAGTATGTAAATACTGAAATGAAGCTCATTTAGTTTAATGTTGACAGACTGGATGGAGACTTTTGACTTCAATGCAAGGAGGCTAATCAGCTAAAACCCTCTGCTCATCTGCGTACATCCCTTTCTAAACATTCACAGAGTCACAGTCCCATCCAAATATTTATAGCGATAAGGTATAAAGATCTCCAGACGAGAAAAGATTTTTAGGAGATGACGATGAAAGCTTTTGCATGCATATTTCACACCACCACCGATTTATTTGGGCTCTAGTGTACACAAACTGTTTGACGTTAACAACTTGTTCCGACGATCAGATGAACGTCTGTGCATGCAGACCGAAGTCTGAACTTTCTTCTCAAACTGCAACTATTCCAAGAACTTCCTGCCAGCACCGGTGGGCTACGTAATAATTATTTTGTACATATGTAGACAAATTCCAGTTTCACTTCACCCCTCCTCTCATGTTTTTACATTCATTTCATTACGTATTACTGCATTGTAGAAAAAAAAACTTGTAACATTGCCTTATCGTTGCATTCGGCATTTCATGCAATATTTGTCAAAAAGGCGTCACAAGTTTTTCAAGACATTTCACTCCGACTTATCCCCTCATCATCCGCTCAAGCCATGCAACTGCATTTTCCCTAGGCAAGCAGGATCAAGGCTTTGTTTTGTTCAGCAAACAACCGGAATTTTAGTGCGTCTGCTGCTTTCTTATTGCGTAACCAATTAACTTTACGATCCTTTCCTCTTTTCCTCTTTCTCATCCTTAACATCACATGTCCGTTATATGTAGATATGTCAAAGGCAGTATAAACATCTCACGAAGCATCTCATCTCAACTCATTTTTTGTCATAGATCGTAAAGGAAATAGATTCCTGGCTTATCGCAAACACTACACGCACGCACACTAACCACCGAGTTTGCGTTTCGTACATGCATGCCTTCCTTTTTCCAATATACTTATATGAATGAAATGAAAAACTACGCATATCCCACAAAAGTAATCATCCTTTTCTCCACAAGTCCATATACCACGTAACGTGCACTTTACAGTTCACAATTACACGTCAATTTATACAAGCCTCTCTGTCGTTCGTTGTCAAAGACAGAATGTCGCATTTTCCATGTCATATTCGTATCCGTGTCATATAATTATGTAACAGTAACAGTGTTACCAGCCCAAATAAACGCTTTCCTACTTTTCATCAGAATAGTACAGGGAAATAAAAATCCGCTCAGAAACGAAACGTAAGGAACGGAGATAGTTTTGTATTGTCAATCGTGGTCATAAAAATGGTTGACAAAAGGGAGACATGTGTGTTTTACAACCTTTTTCTCTATGTTTTATATTGTAATTTTTACAAAACTTTTGTGGATTGCATATAGGGAATGTAGAATGTAGCAAATTGATATGACTTCGTTTTTCTCAATGTGTGAAGTAGTAAAAGTAACAATTTCCATCATTTTCCTTATCGACGCATGATCTCCATAAAACTGTTGTAATGAGAAGAATAAAAACTAGTTTTTATGAAACATCGCCGCATATCGCGAGAGAGGTAAAGTAAAGTATGCAACCATTTCTCGTTGATTTGTCAATAGCTTTCCAAAAAAATATTTCATATTATATTTTCTTCCTTTTCCTGTCTGCGTTATTATGACATGACATGGGAAATAGAATTCTCACAAAAAAAAGTTTACGATCGTTTCATGCTTTTATCGGGATGATGAGGAGTAGGGAGTTGGCTTTCGTTGGAGAGGGATGATGGTCATATAGCTGGGAAAGCGTCAAACATATGTATATTCATATACCTCTTTCCATTTGCTATTGTATTAGATTAGGTATATGAGAGCGGACGAAGAAAATTGGGGAAAAAGATGTGGAAAGTCGTAAAAAGTTTGTTACTTGTCCACACACATGCGATTCATATTCAAACCGTTATAAAAACCAAGTGGAGTGCGCGGTGCGGGGAGACCAAAACCAATCTATTATCCTATGCTCATTTCAACCATATTTTTAAGATCATAAAACCAACAAAATTGTATTATTGCAATTATCTGCGTACCAGAAAATGGTCCTGTTTGGCTAGCGACATGTGTAAACAGGAAGAGGGGCCGGAATTTGTGCTGGACTGGGGTTTCTTTGTGACTTACACACTACACATTTATACTGACGCAAATTATATAACTTTGTAGAAGAAAAGGTTTGGATATGTTCGTGAGCGTGGCTGAAAAGTGTCGACTGAAACATGTCTGTCTTTCTACATTTTTGGTTTGATACATTTCATAAAAGATTTGAGCTGAGCTGAACTAATAAAATCAAAACGTATCTTTTACCCTCTTGTCTAATCATGAGATTATTAAAACTTGAAATATTTTAAAGATCTGTTCTTATTCCTTATCATCATCATATTCCTGAAGTGCCTCAAGTAAAACCGATGATTTGATATGCATACCCAGTAGACAAGTATATGGTAACAAATTGCTCAATTAGTAAATGATACGTTTCGGTAACTGGCTATGATTGGTGTGATCTTGGGAAGAGTGGATAAAGAAGAACTTGTTTTCTCCGTCTTCGCCCATGAACAACATCACATCCTTGTCGAAATCTTCGAGAAAATCTGTCCCAAATCTGATAATGGACAAGTAAAACCGCTGAATGAGCAACAGCTTCTCATGTCTGGAGGCATAAATATCATATTATCATCTGAAATTGGGTTTTAGGGGGCGGAAAGAAGCAAAAGTCTTTTCTTGTTTTAATGTAGCAACAACAAGAAGAAAGCTTTGTAATTTTCCCTGATCCACCGATGATACCCCTCTAGAGATATACAACAAGTAATGTACACGCAAGCACACGAGGGGTGGTTGCTTCTGAATATCACCCTCATTTCACCCTCTTCTTCTTGTCCTGTTCTCCATAACAAAGCTATCCGCAGTTAATGATATCCTACACAATGGAATGGGGAGAATAACTGTGGGATAATTTGATCCATTTTATCGGCTCATAAAACGAGATGGTAATGATATTACTGGATGATGATATGATATGTTTAAACGAAAGAAAAAAACTATCGGTTTCCCCTTAGCTTCTTCAGCTCATTTCATTCTTCTAAGATTTTTTTTTTGAAACTTTGGAAGGAACGTAATAAAATGAGTAATGAATTACAAAGAAAACCGCAGCAATGATTGGTACCAATGAACTTTCTTAACTATTTCATTTTTCTTATCCGTAATTGCCCCAAAAATGTGTATGGTGCCGATTCAAATTCAAAAGCGTCATCAGTTTTCTTAAAATAGTTTCAATTTTCACAAAAACAATATTTGAAAAGCACCTGGCATCGGACAAACCAAATGCGTCGTATTTTTAACTTTCAATTTCTGTGTTATTTAAATTTTTACTTTTAAATTGCCCTTTCTGTAGGCTGCTTGGCGTGGATCACAATCACCATCCGATGAACGACATGGCGGCATTGCCGACAGACCGTATTCACGAATGCCATAAATTCCAATTTTTGAATGAGAGGCAGAAGGATATGTGCAGAAGTGATAGAACACTAACCGTAAGTTTTAAAAAACTATTTACTCAACTGCACAAACTATCGATGGAAAGTAAAAACACACGTGTGGTTTTTTGTTTTTCCCTGCAACGATCAGGCACTTAAGACCGGAGCTAAGCTGGGCATAGATGAATGTCAATTCCAACTCCAATCCCACCGATGGAATTGCTCCGTCATCCATGAAGCAGACAATGTCTTCGGCAAAGTGCTGACCATTCGTAAGTACTAAACATGTCAAAATTGACTGATTTAATCGTAATAACTTTACATTACATAATAGACTTACGGGAAAGGTGCACTCTGTCCAAGGCTTGAGTGAAAGTTCGTTAGGATTATCCATGCTGCATTTTTTCCTTGCAATAAGACTTCTCTCTAGCAGACTTAAACAACATGCTTTTTTGATGACGTTTTTTTTCTTCCCTCAAAAATCTCATTTCAAGTGGAAACTAATCTTGCATGCCTATTCCTGGACATTGTTCTAGTGAAAATACCAACTTGTGATGTGATCACTTTTAATAGCTCCTTCAATTCCCAGCGTAGTTCTCCGCTCATTTAATCCACAGAGATCGCTTAGGTATGTAGTAGCTTCACATGATTTTTGTTGCGTACTTGAAATATGTCAGAGCTAGGGGGAGAAAACAAAAAAAAACTCCCTATTCTTTGGACTGGACAAAGGAAAAAGGTTCGATTTACGGATGATTATCTTCCTTGACTTGCGTTTGTAGTGCGTAGTTTACTGCACACTTAGGTATATCTGCTCAATTTGCCGGATGAGATGGAGCATTGTGCGTTTCATTTGATTCGAGATAAAAATGAGAGGGAAAGATCGTTTACTTCATCCCCTAAAATGAGGCTTAAATGATGTTCTGTTATTATAATGTGGTGTGGTGTGGTACTGTTGGGGTTTCAGTGAAACCTCACAAAAAAAGAACCCTACAATGCACCATACCATGGACATGATGATTATAAACAATGGATAAAGCTTACCTATAAAATTGCTGATCGTTAGCTGTACAAATTATAAAAGGGATGATTGTGGAGAAAGGAAAAATACTATTATACATAACAATAAGGATTACTGCAATCGTGAATTTGCTCTTCACTAACCAACAGTTTTGCATTGTTTGCTTGTTTTCTCGGCTAAGTAATTTAACTTCGAAATCATTCATTTGAACTGAATCCAAGAATCTTTTGGTTAAAAAAGTTTTGCACCTGGAAAAATGAAATATATTGAGGAATTGAGATGAGATTGAAAATTTGGTTTGGTTGCAGAGAGTCGAGAGAATGCTTACGTCCACGCGATTTCCGCAGCCGGTTTGGCCTATCAAGTGACGAAAGCATGTGCAAGGGGAGAACTCCATAATTGTTCGTGTGATGCTAAGGTCAGGGCGAGAAGCACGAAGGGGAAATGGCAATGGGGTGGATGCTCTGAGGTAATTTTTGTGAAATTATTTTTGGAAAAATGTTTATTCGTCCGTATCGAAAATGATAACGTTTACGGGGTTATTTTATTGTTTTTGCAGGACGTCAAATATGGAGCAGATTTCAGTAAAGACTTCGTCGACTCGGTGGAGAACCGGATGACAGCGCATGGACTTATGAATCTGCACAATAACGAGGCAGGAAGAAGGGTAAGTTAAATTGCAAAAGTAATATTTTGCCATGAGCTGCAATTTCTGTACTACTGCACTTGGTATACCCATTTCTGCATTTGGGGTGAACTGAAACACAGTTGCCCACAGGAGAGCAAAATGTGACATGATAATGAAAAATGAGCAGTTTCCCAGTTTCGTAAACTTGAGTACCCTAGTCCATATAACTCCATATTGTTTTTTCAGTAGGTTAAGCAAACAAATCAATTTCAAAATCTTTCGTGTTTTCAGATGCATGCATCCGATTTAAAAAAAATGGCAGTGTTGATGATTATGTCATTATTTTTTTGCTCAAATTTTCTGCTCCTTGTATCTGCAATGGGATTTCCATTTAACTTTCCCTGTAGCATAGTTTGGCTACTGATACTATAATATGCTACATTTTATGGAAAGATGTTATAAACGCTGTTTTTGATTTTGATTGACAGCTTCTAAAGACCTCCATGAGCCTGTCATGTAAATGCCACGGCGTTTCTGGGTCGTGCACGATGAAAGGTTGGTTTCTACTTTAACCCTTAAGTGACCACTCAAATATCTCCAATTAAAAACTTTACAATTTATCCGATTTTAGTCTGTTGGAGAGTGCTCACCCCATTCCGAGAGATTGGCGAGAAAATTCGGGAGAAATTCGAAGGAGCGTATCGCGTCAAGCCAGTCGCCCGTAGTGAGAATAAAAACGGGAAGCCGACTAAACTGAGACTTAAGCCGCTGCTCAAGGAGATGAAGAAGCCCAGCAAAAAGGATCTTGTCTATATTGAAGAGTCTCCGACGTACTGTGACCGTAATGAAACGTAAGAAGAGATAAAAAGCCTTTTTAAAAAGAAAAATAAATTTTTGGCTAGCACTGAGTTCTAATTGTGGAATGATTTTTTAATCCTTGTTGCTCCAATCCAGGCTCCATGTACTTGGCACCAAAGGTCGCGTCTGCAATAAAACCAGTGATGGCGCAGACGGCTGCAAACTCCTGTGTTGTGGCAGGGGCTACCAAACTTTATTGAGGGAAGGGGTTGACAAGTGCAACTGCCAGTTTGTATGGTGTTGTCGTGTTCAGTGTGAGAAATGTCCGTTCAAAAGGGACGAGCACATCTGTAACTGATCAATGATTAGCTTCAACAATATTAGCGTACTAATCCAAAGCAAACATTTACAAGGAGTTAAGAATGAAATGAAGTCTTGTATGAAATGTTTCTTTTATAATAGACACACTTTTTCCTTTTAAAAAGTTCTTATGTCAGCAAAGCGCTTTGTAAGTCGAAAAAATGATGATCATAAATAATTTATTTTGTTCACTCTCAGTATTACTACTCCAAGTAGATGTAAAGATACTTAGTTTAGGTAGGTATTGTACATAAATAAATAACTGTCAGTCATTAAGAAAGGTTGTTTATAGATTTGCTGTAAGTCAAGAGATGATAAAGAGATGCAAGAGATTTTGGTGGTGGCTGGGTTGGGTTGTTCGTGGTTCCGGTTTTTCTCCCCATTGCAAACAGGATGTACAAATTTGGAAACTTTCATACTTTTCTCATTTTACACAACTTACCTTACCTTATTTTTCATAGAAAACTGCAAGTGAAGGTGAACCTTTTGAAGTGAACAAATAAATAGCTACCTAAGTTTGAAGCAGGTTGTTGTAGAATAGTTTCCCACTTTTTTTAACCTACTTAGGAAGTTAGTAAGAAGCGCTATTGTATTCATACCAGAATAAGAGGGATGCTCCAGTTGTAAGGTTGAATGATTGAATTTGCTCAGACGGCTACCGACTTTCATTTTTTTATAACAGAAAAGTATGAAGACACCGCAATGTTTTGTTGAGTTTTTCATAATTAAATATATAAGGACTAAGGATATGTCTATTAATAAATGTATGTACTTTGTCCATTATATTACATTAGATTAAGAAATTAGCAAAAAGGAGGAATTTGTATTGGTACCGGACGTTTGGCACTTTGGTACTTTGGTTTTTCATGTAGATGAACATACTTAAATATACTGGGTAGAGAATTGAAACTTTAACTTCCCACTAACCAAAAAATAAACGGTTCGTTAGATATTTGAAATAGCCATATTTTATGAATGTTTAAGGATTGTATATGCGCGTCATTCTCCCTAACTATTATTGTGTATGATGAATAGAGAAGTTAACGTAAGAATTAACTTGAAGCTTTAAACAGTTGCTTTATATTCAATAAAATAATGACTCAAAATTAATGAGTCACTCGGTCACTTAATTATTTCACTATCATAAAAAATTGTACAGGTTGCATAATCCTTTGTTAAAAGCTGGCCATAGGGAGCTGGCAGATATGGAAGATCCGTTTTCAAGGGACCTATTTTCTCCGAAGTGAATCTGATCTGGAAATATGTCAATCAAATCAACCATACCCTGACTTTAATTTAATTCATAAAGTTGCTATGGACATGTACACTGTCGTATTTATTTGCAAGTCTTTCCTTCACGAAATCTTTCCAATTTGGAAATCAATTTGGCCCGTTTCATTTTCATCATCCCATTTCTCCAGAATTTCCTGTCCCTAGTTTTAAGGCCCCTCCAAATCAGAAACTCTCCAGTCAGTTTCCTCCCCCGATTCGAAAGTATAGACTCCATTCCCTTTCCATTTAAGACCGATTGGATCACCCCTTTGAATATCTACAAAATTTTAACATCCCCATTACATCACCATGAATTGTGTCCAGAGCCCAGCCGCTTTCACCGGAACTAACCTTACGCTATCCACACCGCAGCCGCATTATATTCCAGGCTATACCGGTTATGTTCCTCAAGAGAAGTTCCGTCCGGGTCACACCTATGGCGTCACATCACATCGAGTCCTTTTAGATCCATGTATTTCTATGAGCCCACGCTCCGTTTTGAATAATTCCCATCCAGAGCACTGCAGCGTAAGCTAAATAAAGTCTCACGTTACCCATGTCATATCCTTGTAATAAAAAAACTGATCATGTCTGCTTCATCTTCTTTCAGGATGAGTTTGGCCGTCCAGGTGTTGGATCCGATCCCGTCCTGTCGGCACAGATGGCCTTAGTCAATTCCAGAGTGAACAGCTTGGGGCGTCAACAATACCAACCTAATATGACACCAGGATACACAGGATTTGTGCCCCGCTACCAAACCATTCTAGGACACACCTACTCCCCAGCTTGTAACCGAGCTCTGGCACGATTCGAACAAGACCAATGGCGTGATAGGCTTTTCACCAAGGAACTCGAGGCCCTTGATGGATGGCGGTTCTGCTACAAGCGTAAACCATGGGAAACCAATGAAGTCATCCGGGCTCCAAACACAGACCTGCAAGAATTTAGAAGAGCTCCTCCCACGCTTCCATCTGGCGGTTGTGGCTGTGCAGGTCGCTCATAAAATAAATCAAGAGTCAATTTTTAGTATTCAATAATATTGATCCACCAATTCACCAAATCCTTTTCAAAAATTAACAAGTTGAATAAAGATCCAACTTAGTTCCAAGCCAAAATGAAGACATCCATTAGCCTTGCCTAATCAATCATCATCATTATTTATAACTTTAAGTAGACGCCATAGGTTAAGTAGATGATTTTTCTTTCCAAGGCATTATGACCAGATCACTGATCAGCTCAATGTTCTGTAACATAATTCATTTTCTATAATTAAAACTAACCCTAAACACTCATTAGTAGATCAAATGAAGGGTCTTAGTCGAGCGTAAGAAGGTATCGTAAAAAGTATCGTTCATTTTCATTAACTTTTTTCTTTAAAACTTTTCATTGACCTATGGCGTCTTCGAGAGCAATCGTTATTTGATTTTTTTTTTCCTTTTCATCTGCTTCCCGCAGGTGGTCGTAGTGCCGTTCCTCCTCCCTCAATGCCATCTGACTATGATGGCTGCCCAAACACTGGTCCAGCGTATTCCCTCATGACGCCGGGATATTCTGTTTGTGACTACGCGCAACGGAGAATGTGGGGAGCGGGACAGGAAGCAGGGATGGACTGCACCGTAGGAAAAATAATTCAAAAGCCTAATGCGTATAAATTTTCTCAGTAAGTGAACTTCCCGATTCACATTCATTCAATTACTCATGGCTAATATCGTTGGTTATCTACGCAGATGTCAATTTACACCAAAATATTTTCTTTATCCTCCACAGTCCGCCAAACCGTGTCCAAGAAATTTACCGACATTGCGAAGGTATGATACCAAACTACTATGGACATGTTCCAGGAGCAATCTTCCGTAATGGAGTGACATTTGGAACGGCGACGAGAAATCCAAAACGTCATATGGAGCCCGCCCTTCATAAGCCATTATGTTTCCCATTGAGAAACTGAGGTGAAGCCTTCGGGAAAGGGATAGGAGTCTTCAAATTATTTCTGTACTTTCCAAATTATATTATAAATTAATAATATCATCGAAATTCCCAATGTCAACCCCCAAAAAAATCCAAATTGTCCTGTCCAATAAATTATAGTGAGTCAGTCTAAATTCCACCACACCTGCTTAACATCACTTCATTTTAGGTTAATCAATTCAATATTCTGGCCTTTAAGCATATACTTTTTCCTTAATTTGCATAGTTGGGAAGGTCAAACTTCATAACTTCCATCCCATTTCAAACCCTTTTAAAACTTTGTTGACTTTAGTTCTTAGATGACTAATCAAGTGTCCATTGTTGTGTAACGATTGCCCTACTCACCAACTACCTGCTTGTGAAGGATACACTTTTCCTTCCTAAATTCATATGTAATTATGCAATTTTTATTTTTAATTCGTTATTTCTGGTTCTGGGAAATGGTTCCACCCTGGCAGACTGATTTCTATTATAAATCCCCTCCAATTCATAAAGCTTATTATCTAGTATCCGCCATTCGTATACCAAGTTCCTGTATGAAAATTACAAACAAAAGTGAAACCACCTCTGTCAAATAACAGTTATCATTTTTATAACAAAAATTTTCGCTAGCAATTCAAAAATAAAAACGCAAAATACTCCAAAACATAAACTTCATATTCATAATTCATATGAAAAAAAAGCCAAGCCGAGTGAGTGCAATGATGGCATTGTTGATGATGACGATGACGGTGAGTGTTTGGGGTGCACAAAGCATTAAATCAATAGGTATTAGGCTGTAAAGCAAGCAGAAAAATAGTACCTTCCTTTCGTACTAGTACCTGTAGTAAAGTCAGTCATATTTTTTTTGAATCGGTCGATGTGATTCTTTGACCTATGGTACACGACAAGGCTCTTTGTTCAACTCTAGTCGTGCAGATAATTACGTAGCCTGGGCCGAAAATGATCTCAATTTCCCATTTCTGTTATGTTGGTTGCTGCTGCTGTCTCATTCCTCTCACTTCACCTAGTTTTGTCATTTGTGGCAGGCTATACAGAACAGTCATCATGGAAGTACGATGTACTTTGGAAATGGTGTGTTTTAACCGTTAAAAAATATCTAACCTGCTGTGATGGACCAAACGTATTTGTGTACTAAACTAGGATATGGAGTTAGCAATGTTTGACATACCTACATGTAACTTACTGCCTACTCAGAAGTTTATCACAGTTAGGCAGATTCAAGGACCATGAATGAATACGTATGAAAGGGATGTCAAATGCATATGTATATTTTTTCTCCTATTATGCTGACCAACATTTATCAAGGAATGATTAACCAGCTTAAGCAACCATTTATTCTTTAAACCGTACCCAATAATTATCACTCGATGACGATGATGCCTTCTAGTCCACTATGCAATTTTCTAGCACTATTCACAACTGCAACATTTGCCGAGTTTGCAAAAAAAAAACACTTTTTTTTTTATTTTCGGTAAAGTATTCAAGGATACAACGAGAACATTTTTGAATGCAAAAGAATCCTTGGATTTTTGTGACCGATAATTTTTGGCATATGACGACTGCGACCGACCAGACCTCGAAGACAATTTACAATTTAGTTTGACTTGATTGGGATCGCAGTGTGAATGATACTGCTAATAGCACCACTATGCAGCGAGAGGCTCCTTTGACATCCGAAGTACAAAAACGATTTCCATCCATTCCATTTCTAAAGCTAAAGCACATGCTTTCCCCTACAGAAATTCGATAGATTTCTCCCTCCAACCCGATGCCAAAATTTACATTCACTTTTCTCTGTATTTCAGTTGGAAGTCGAGCGGACAGATTTTAATTGGATGATTTTTAATTTTGATGACTTGTTTAAAGAGCTCAGCTTAAAGAAAGCAGACGTGAAGGAAAACAGCCCTAAAGATACATCCGAGCTGGAGCTTCTGTCGGAGGAATTTACTCGAGGACAGTATGTCGAACGGACTTCGCGGTGGTATTTTAACAGGATTAGTAAATAGGTATCTATTCCTGTTTTTGCATAAGCCATTGCAAATTATGTTGCTCATTTTCTTTCATTTAGGCAGGTGGAACTTAGCAGAAATGGTGAGGAACTACGGGTTAAACTCCGGTGCAATCACTGCTATCACGAAGAAGTGAATGAAATTTGGGCCCGATTTGCTACCGACATAGTGGACTTCAATGGAACCGTTTTACTTTCAAAGGGTGGTTCATATCTGGGTAGAGCCAACAATATGATTGAAATGATTTAAGTTATCTGCAAGTAGGACCAATCCTAATCGACTTACATAACATTTACATTTAACTGTGAACCTGTCCTAGGCTATACCTTTTTATCAAAGTATACTCCCCCTGCAAAAGTCGAAGCTGTTGACTGTCGGTACAGCTGCTACTGGTCAGCTTTAATTTCCATGAATAAGCTATCCGCTAATTGGAAGGAGTATGTTCCCAGAAACATCTTGAATCTTAGGCTCAAACTGTACTTGTACCGAGAGAAGCCCTACATGTGTCCATGGGAGTCAACGCTCGCAAGCCCCATAGTATTTTATGACGAAGATGACTTCCAAAAGGTCAAGGGGTGTAACCAATTCCTTCAAGCAATTGGAAACTTATGGAATACAAAGGAGCAGGCGGACCTCATGATTAGGATTGATGGAAACGTTTTAAAAGCTCATAAGCTTATTGTGGCTGGTATGATTCACTTATTATTGATGCGCTTTAAACTTGCCACATGCACTCAAATTTTCTAAAAACCCATTCGCTGATAGAATATGTTATTACATATTGTTAGTTCAAAGCCCCGTTTTGAAGAGAATGATTGCTGAGGCGTCTGCTCATGGCTCTGACAGTGAATCCGAGGATGGACATACTGTCATTGAAGTTTCAGAGTGTCAGTTTCTCCATTTCCAGCTTCTATTGAAATATTTCTATACCCAAAGCTCAGAGGAGATCAATACTAGCATGGATGTTAATTTCATTGAATCTGTGATTCAAACAAGCTATCAATTTAAGGTGGATTCGTATGCTCGAATTTGTCTGATTCGGTTACTCAAAATCATGTCAGTCGTAAACTTTGGGAAGGTTGCATTCGCCATCTACAAACACGTTCCTGATGAAGGCTCACCTTTCCGGAAGGAAGTCAAGTGGTTTCTCATTAAGTAAGTGGTGATGATGATGAAGATGAAAGTTGGAACAGTTTCAACTGCATGCTATTTTATCACTGACATACTTAACCTTAATATTGCTCTTATAAAACATTCTTCGATTTTTCTAAGGAATCAGCCGAGTTTGCAAATGTCAGAAGTATTCAAAACGAGTGCGAAGTCTCAGCGTGACGTTTTTCTTCAAATGTGTCTTTAATTAATCCGACTGATCATATATTCTAGTGCTCTATGTCTATTTTTACCAATTGTTGATTGCTTACGTATAGTTTTACTATTGGACATAAATGTGTTGCCTAAATATAGTAATCTTCCACAATATTCCTCCAGTAAAATTAATATAATGATCCGGATTCATTCTTAATTTTTTCATATTTGCCTAATTCTGATTATCATCTCACGCCACCTAATTGATTCCACTGTCATTTATACAGTAATCAATCCAATAATTCATGAAACGAGTCCAGCCACTAACTACTCATTGTCTGTTTCAATAGTTCACTATAATGTATTCAAATCAGGGTACTATTAGTAATCAAATAACATTTATCCTGGTCTGGGCTAAAAGTAATTCATTTTGCTTTCCGACCTAACAGAACACTGTGACTTGGCATTATAAGGTGATATATCTGTACCATCCTTATTCGATTCTTTGCATGTTTTTGCATTATTTATACACGATAGAAAGTACAAAGAATTTCAAATCTTTACGCATTCGTTTAGTGGATCTGGTGAAATCATTCACAATTCATTATTTCCTTTCCAAGCTTAAATGACAAATCCAGTATTAAAAAAATAATGCGTTCAGCAAAAATGAGGTGAATTTTCTCGTTAACTGCAAATGCATTCTTTCCCATCCTTTATTGTCACATTGCCCAATATTTAATCCTACATGGTAGCCGCTAGCCGTGTGGAACGCTTTGAATAGAAATTGCGAAAACCATATTCAACAATTTCCAACGAAATGAGATTGATTGTCCAAACCTACCCGCATCATCACATCCTCAATTTCCCTTTTTTTAAATGAATTCAATTCAATACAATATCCAATTCCATCATCAACTCCTATAGCTTGCCATCACCACACACAATAAAAGGGCTCAAATCATCTTAATATGCATGGAGGATGTTGAACCAAATTCTGCTCCTGAAAAGGCTAACGTGCTGACAAGCATTTTTAATTCTTTCATCTCATCCCACGTATATGCATATAATATATGGTAGCTACCTTTGAACTGGATAGCTCCCACGTTTCGCATCCACAACAAGTCGAAACTTATTCATAGTCTCATTATATAGGCATGCAAATAAAAAAAATAGATGGATATAGTAATGATGATATGTGATATCCCTAACAATCTAATTATTTTCTCGTTGCAATAGTACACTGTACACTAACGACAGTGACACTTTACCTACCAAGCTATTCGTGTTTCCTACATAATTCTAGTACTTCTCCCGCAACAGCAGCGCAAGCGCTTTCTAAAAAAGGTGAGTCATTTGTCAGACTAAAGTTTGCAAAAAAAAAAACACTGCAAAAATTTAAATCAGCTAGTTTTTTGCCAGTGGGTTTTCTCATTTTCCAGTTTATTATTATTGAGTTTGCATAACAAAATGAAAATCCACTCGCCTGACAGGAAGGAACTGGGAAGTCATTTTTAATGAGCAAGAAAGCCTCATAATACCCTTTGTTATTTGGTTAGGATTAATGTAAGTGTATATTATCCTGAATTAAGTATATCATATGCCGAATAGTATAGTTAGTTGCAGAGAATGACTTCTCTGATTGTTTCTACACAGCTAGCCAGGAAGGATGTAGAATAGACTCAACTCGAAGCAAATATCCATAATAATTACTTCGCAGACTACCATCTCAATTCTCGATCGGCTTTTGTTTTTTTAGCTTCAAGCAGGAACGCTCCTTTGTTGTGTTCAGTTTAATGGAACGAAGGGGAGAATAACAAGGTGAATGAAACTTCTAAATCCTGAATTTGTATGTATAACAGGTGCGGACATTTTGATACATCCCTCC
>JAQGAI010001395.1:0-14881 GCA_034696905.1 Lepidocyrtus violaceus | reverse complement strand
ATGGATGGATGAAGGAATGCTGAATGCTTCTACAACCATATCTTGATGATATCATAAATGCAACAACGGTACCTATTTTATTGGTGATGTCAATATTTTTAATCCAAAAATGCTATGTTTTGATGTAGCTAGTTAGGACTAGAACTATGCGTAGGTATATATGTATTATTAAACGTATTCAATTCAAATCAAATGCCAACGGAAACTTTGAAGTTACAAGGAACAATACATAATGGATAAATATATATTAACTTAAGATGAAAGTATATTTTCCGCCATAATTCTCGTATACGGTAGTACAAACAATCTTATCATTATCATAACTTATGATAACTACTTATGGTATGATTCATAAGTACTAGTAGTAGGATTTATAGGTAGAAAGAAGTCAAATCAGTTTATGAACAGTGGAGTGAAAGCATATTCGCCAAAATAAGCTGAGCAAAATATGTGATCTGTGCAAAAATAGTCTGATGATGGGAGCAAGGTGCTCTTAACATGCTGTGTAGTTTTGAATTTTGATTACATGTTCGTAGAGAAAGTAAAGTACAAGCCACAAATGATCTACCTAGAAATGTCTGCATAGGTACCTATGTAGGGATATAAATAGCTTTGAAGTGAAATAGTGTTCTTATTTTCACAGTAACTCAAGGGGGAACCTATAAGTATGTTGTTCTCGAATAATTGTAATTAATTTTTACGTGATTTGTCGATATACTTTGAATTATATGAATGCAATTAATTAGATCTGACTGCAGTATGTATTATGTATACTTATATAAAATGTGATAAAAAATTAAGGTTTGACAGTCTATTGCTTTGAGGCAGAGCAACCTACCTAATACCTTTTACCAGTGTCTAAAATAAGTGTAAGATTTGAAACATATTTCTCTCCGCCCTCCTCTAAACAGATTTTATGCCCCCCAGTCCCGATAACTACCACTCCACGTGCTGCACAAGGTTGGTTGTAGTTTTATCTATTTATTTGTATACTTGTAATTTATATGTGTGTGTAACATGTGTGGGCTATGCATGCTATTATTTAGTGCGTGAAATAGTTGATAAAATAACAAGGTTCTCAACACTCAATGACAAACAACAAGTACTGACGTATTGGTAAAATTGTTTTTAAACAATGTTATTCAGTTTTAGATATATAATATATGTTGGTTCTACAAATTAAAATTATTATGATACATTATATTATACTGTGAATGTTCTAAGTTTTAAGTACAGAAAACAGAAATACTAGTTTCAAGAGATAAAAATACAAAATAAATACAAAGTATCACATTTAAACTACTCATCTACGTCTTGTTGGAGACTCAAATTAATTGTGCGCCTTATCAAGTTTTGGAATTCGAATACAAACGTACGGTAACGATTACTATATTGACGCTGATAAAGAAGGCTGGACGAAGGAATAAACTGGACGATAACCATAATAATTCAGAATTGTTGAATTCATAAGACTTAAAACTGTAACATAACAGTGCGCTCAGAAGCTACGATGAACCATGAAAAAGAAATCATATCGGCCAATCATCTAAATCATCAATACATTTCTTCCCCATTTGTTGATCAGAATCAATTTTCTAGTTTTGCTTTTGAAACATTCTTCGTCCAACAGGTGTGTTGGTATCCAATGCAATAGGCGTACGATTGATTTCAGGATTTGGAGATCGGGGATCGAAAGCAGATAGACCATCCTTGGTCGGCGGAAACTCCGAAGTGGGAGTTCTCACTTCTTCATCAGTAGTTGGCACGGTTAAATTATTCTCTTTGTTGAACAAGTTGGTAATGCGGGCATTTGCGATCCTTCTGTTCCGCTCTTGGATCTACAAAATACGGAAACAAGACAATAATCATTTCGTTAGTCAGTTAATCTTCATCATTCATTTTATCAACTTCGTTCACTGTTCATGTGCTCAAACCACAAACTGCTGCTACGTAATTACATCATATCTAATCGGTATATACCTCTAATGGAGTTCGGCTAACTCCTTGCGTGGGCGATCTAGGATCAATGAAGGGCACCCCCTTGGGTTTTGGTTGAGCATTGTTATCATCACTGTTGAAAGTTGCGTTTCGAACCGGCGTGTTTTGTTCATTGTCTCCTGTCAGCTCCTTGAACTGCTTCGCTTCCTCGGTTAACGTAGAGTAGAAGTTGCCCATTGTTCCCAGTACACTAAAAAAAGGTCAACAAATAACAAATCAACCATGCAATAATTAAAACAGTCCCAAATCAAATCAAATTGATAATCCGTCTAAATTACATAAAGCATCTTTTTAAATCCCTAATTAGTAGTTCAATTAGATCAACATCAATATCATGTCACACTTCAAAACAACGACTTCTACTTACCGGATATATGTTTAACTAACACTAAATCCAAGAAAAAAACCACTTTTTAACGCGAGAAATGACGTTTTCACAGTATGAAAATTAAAGCAATAATTATGTACTGTCTGTAATCACCTTTAACTTTCGTTTCTTGCTTTTGAAATTACTCAAAATGAAATCTTCGAAAGAATGAAATGAAACTTGAACTTGAATTGAACACAAATTGACTGTTATGCTACTGCTGCAATGCAATACAAATGCATGGAATAACAAACAACAACAAAACAGAAGGACTTCAAACAGGATAGAACTTGTCCTGGTCGGTCCTCCTGTTTCATCCTGCGAGTATTTTCATACCAGCAACAACTTGCATTGCATTGTCCGTTACGACTACGAGCCAAGTTCTGGTTTGAGCTAATGACAAAATCCAATCATTTGGAAGGGAAAATGAACAAAGACAAGCAAGAAGCATGGGGCATTACGAGAAATGAGAAGCTTTATAAAAGCACATGCACACACGTGAATGCTATGCTGATGCTGTGATGATCTGTCTTGTCCTATAGCTTGGCTTGAATGCGTTTTGAGCTGCTTGTCCGTTGGTTTTGGTGTGAGTCATTTTGAATGCAAAATTGAAAATGGTCTTGATTTTCTCATGCAAATATTCCACAGTAAATACATCAATAAAGGAGTTTGAAGATGCAACCAAGTTCTTTTTATCAATGAACTTTGAAAAGAAAGTGAATGACATAATGAACGACATGGGATAAAATTGCTGACCTAAATTTCCCCCACCCACGCACGCATATTCCCTTGAAAAGAAATATAAAAATGATAGGGAACCACCGGAAACTTTTCTTGCTGAAAGTAAAGCACTAGAGAAAGGGTAAAAAGGACAAGAACTGTCCTGATCTGATGATGATTAAGTCCAGCGAACAAGATGGATGGTAACGTATTATGCAATAATGCCTAGATAACTACTGGTTGGTTGTTGGAGGCGGAGGAATTTTTTTTAGGAAGTTAGCGCAACGAGGACATGATTAGAGGATCGAGGAGGAGTAAAGTCATGAATAAATTGGGATAGTGATCTTTGGGTTTGGAGACCGACAAATTTCAATTCAAATGGACTGACATGGATAATATGCAGATAATTTGTTTGTCAAAAGTGTGTAGTTTTTTTAATGATTTCATTTCTCAATTTTGTACAGTTCAAAATTTGTGAATTGAATGAGTTACGTTTTATAGTTGTTTTAAACAGCAATATTTTGATTCGACCTCTTCTTGTTGGAACTCTTATTTTTTACCGACTGTCATGCATCCGAGATGTTATATGCCTCAAACTAAAGGCTTTAAAGGTCATGTTCATCATGTTCCATCCGGTTTGTTAGATTTGTATGCGGGTGCCACCATCAATCCTCCTTAACTGACGTACTTGTACTTGTAATCTGAATTCATTAGTGCATCCCCGGCTTCGGTGAGTTCCATTAGCACCTTCCCTTCTTCCAATTCCTGTCTCATGACATTAAGCTCTTTTTTGAGGACTTCCTTTTGTTCCGTCAACTCCCGTAGTTTCTCCTCATATAAGTTTGTGATATTTTCAGCATCAGTTATTCCGGTCTCATCATGAGCATGAGCACTGAGGAGGGTGTCGCTGTTGTCACCAAAGCACTGAACCAGTTGAGCCAACAAAATTTTACATCTCTCTTCAACCCCCTTTCGTCTACTTTCTTCTTCCTTCAGACTGACTTGAACAAGTTGGAGTGCCTTTTCACATTCCAGTTTCATTCCCCGCTCACGAAATGACGTGTCCGCTTCAAGTTTGTCAATCTTTTCTTTGAGAGTGAGCTCGGTTTGCTGGAGCCGCTTGCATTCCGCCTCAAGGTCATGCTTCTCTTTCTCCAGCTTTAGCTTGGCTTCAGTAGCTTCCTCCAGGCTTTGTTTGGTGGAGGAGAGCTCTTCCAGTTGGCGTTTTAACGAGGTCTCCGACAGCAGGCATGATTCTTTTGCTGACTCGTGCTTTCGAAGCTCACGGTTTAGTGATTGAATTTCCAGTTCTAATTCCCGCTTCTTTGAGTCCAGCTCATTGCCCCTGATAATTTCTTCCGAGAGTCTTCGCTTGTACTCTACTATTTCGATTTGGAGGTTTTCTGCCATGTCTTGTATTTCTTGGATGACACTCCGGTACTCGAACTCTCCGTCGTGTTTATAAACTTCGGTGATTTCAGACAGGTTCGGGTTGTCGTTCGCATCCAGGTTTTTCATCAAAATATCTTTGGAACCTTGTGGTTGCTTCCTCAGTGTTTTTTTCATGGCCATCTCGATGGCCTGTCGGGTGCGAGGAGACGGCAGGGCCTTGAGTGGCTGCACCGGGGAGACTGAAGGACTAAACGATACGTTGGATGCCGTAACTTTGGTCATCCTGCTACTTATTATTGAAAGTCGGGATTTGGTTATCGAGGGGGTCTGAAATTGCAAAAATGTAGACATCGTATGCAGATGTGTTTCAGTAGCAATATGTATCAGTAAAAAATAACGTAGACATTATACCGCAGTAGTAACTTTATTATGAAAACGGGTAATGCTTCTTGGTTCACGCTTTCCAGTAACCGGAATTTCGCATCTGGAACGAGTTTCTACCGAAGTCGTGGATTTCCGTCGAGGGCTTCTAGCTTTCCCTGGGCCTAGGCGTGCTTTCTCTGAGGAAACGGGGGGAGGGAAACAGCAAATTGTTTTTAATACACGTTCTTTAAATATTTCGGTTCAATCTACTAATATTGTTTTGTTACTCAGCATTTTATACCTGAACAATCTGTTTCAAATCTTGGATCATAGGTCCCTGGAGGCGGAATCGAATTATCTACATGGATTAACGGAAAGGGATTTTAAAGTCCTGGGGCAATAGTTGCTTGCATGATGTTTTGAAATGGGGAAGATGTAATAGTAACGTAAATAGTATATTATCATATTTGCTGAGAGTTTTTGGAAGAACCGCATCAAAAAAGTTACCTGAACGCTCATTAAAGCGTTTAATTACTGCACGTGAGAATGACATCATTTACGTGGATGGATTGAAGGGTAGACTTAAAATTTTGAGATTTTCTTAGCAGCCACACTACACTACGGCGACTACGCTATGGATTGGTGGATGTGTGGGGGTGATCGTGATTTTTCCAATAAGCCAATTTTCCGGACATATCTTCCCTGATCTTCTGCCTAATCAGTCACATTTTCATACTGTGGCTATGTTTTAAAAGTTAAATGTAACATGGATATCTACGGTAACACATACTTGTACAGGGGTAAGTTATCACCGCTGCCGTACACCTGACTAATCAGATTTGATTTGACAGGTGTCCACCACATCATCAAACACCTGCTAATTTTTCAACTTGAAGATATGATTGACATAGATAAATACATGCATGGTGATGGTGAACTTATAGGTTATCAAAGAGATGATAATTTGATGAAAGCAGCTCTGCTCGATGACCATTAGTTCAATTGCTGCTGAGGAAGGTGAGAAACCCGACTTCGTACCTGACGTATGTTCCGAAGTCACTCTGATTCCATTGCACCTGTTCCTGTGTTTTGCTTTGACGATAAGATATCATATCATACTTATCGCCCTTATGAATGGCTGGTTTGCTAAATGGAAACTTTGCTGAATAATCATGTATTTGTTCCTTCATTGGGATTATTGTCAGTTTTACTTACTTTTACATTGCTGGAAAATAGCTTAGCAGTGATCTCTAAAATATTGATCCAATAAAAGTATTACGCTCATCGTTGTGTATTAGGAAAAGAATTATGGGAACTTGATTGAATCAATTGAGGTTTTGGGGCAACGTGAAACAGGTCAAGCTTCTGAAAACCTTTTTGTGACATTCCTTTATACTCGACTCTTCTGAGCAGAATTCGTAATAAATCTAACCATCAATGAGTGTCCCGATTAATCAGGATTACACGGGCTCCTACCGTAATCTACTCTCTGAGATGGAGAACAATCAGTTTCCTTCACAAACTCTGCCAATTAATTCTGCTCATGAATCACCAACAATGGAATTATCTCAAGGATTGAAATCCAGCAGCGAGTCTCCGCTGAGTAATAGTCTCCGTTCATTAGTCACAACTAAGCAGTATCAAAATCCAAGAGGGTAAGTGCAAAATCACGACTAGAAGTTTTTAAATAATAAATTACATCAAACTCATTTCAACATTTTTTACAACAAGTTCAGCTATCATGCTTACATAAAATAGCTGTGTCCCATATTTTTTACAAACGGAAAAGCGTTGAACCTGACTGCACATTTTGTAACGTCATACTTTTTGCACTTTGTTCAATCTCACTTCACAACAAGCCCATTGCTGTTTACTCGTATAATGATACTTTTTGTACTTTTTTTTTTAAAGAAGATGCGCATGCTTAGGTATAATTTAGCCTTCCAGTCCGTCGCAAATGTGAATGAACGAGTTTATTACAACAGTAAGTAGTAAACAGTGGAACATAAACCAAAATTTAGTTAGTCATCTTTGGCAGTACTTTTTCATTTCATCAAAATGCACAAACATGATTTACTTAAAAATAGCGTTAGTGTGACTCACTTCCTCTTTCATGAAGATTCAATTAGCATAAATATTATGGTCCATTGTAAATAATGTGGCTGTTTTGTTTGCTTTTGCTTTGTAGGCTTCGATTTCAATGCAACTGGCAACAAGTGAAATGAGGTTCGCTGGATAAAAATTTTATTTCCTTCGTGCTCAGCATCAAACACAGTAAAAAAAACTAACAATAAAGGCATAATATAATATCGATCGATCATTTATTCGTATTCTCTTTCAGCGTGATCTTCGTTACCTAAATTAGGATTTGATTTCAATAACAAAGCGATTTAAAAACCAGACGCTTTTCTCCCAATGCCTTGTAAACATGAGCGTTACATGAATATCCATGTCCATGGGCATTACGGCATATTGTATAAAATTCATGTAATGCAAATGATTGAAAGCGTGCTTGCTCTTTGGGTGTTCAAGCCATTTGGAAACTAGTATGAAGATAGTGATAGTCACAGATGAAGTCGAAGTAAAAATCAGCGTATGGCAATTGCCATTGCGAAAACAATAGCTTCAGTTTGTATCCAATGATCTCTGGCGACAATTTGATAGAAACTACATGGTCGCGTTGCAATTAGTTTTTATCAGTGAGCACTGCTACTGGTAGCATTTATTTGGGTTAAACTTGTGATTCAATTAAAACTGTCATCATGAAAATGTTCACTCTTGGCCACTCTGGCTCGATGACCTTTCCAATGTCGTACGATTATCAGGGAGAATATTATGATTATACTAGGAAAGGATGGAAGGGCCTTTCCTCCCTCGAGAAATCGTTGTCCGTGGCGCTCGGAATAACATCGACCTTATGTGTGGCGCTGATGATCGCAGTGATTGTTGTGGGAGTGGATAGAAGTGAGTTTATAAATCATTTTTTTTTATTATTATTTAACTGGCTTGGGGGCAAGTTTTCTGAACAAGCCTGTTATTTTCATCTTACTTTTTTAAGGTAATGACGGTAATTGCAACGGTGGAATGGTTGGATCCACAACAACATTTTCCCCAACAACATTACGCACCACCAATACACCTCCTATCGACCGTTGTAGCACAACAGGTCGACCACGCCCTCCGCGAAGGGGAAGCGGAGCTACTGCACCAACTGATACGACTGATTCGGTCACTGACGTTGACGAGCAAGCAACAACAGAGGTTAACTGGATGCCAAGCGGGGAAACAGCGGAATGCATTGTGGACGGAAGGAATGGGAACTCCACAATATGTCTGGCCCCACAGTGCTTTCGCATGGCTGGCAAAATCATCGACTCCATTGACTTTAGTGTAAATCCTTGTCAAAACTTTTATTCCTTTGCGTGTGGAAATTGGATCAAGAACAATCCCATCCCCGAATACATGCATAAGTGGGACCAGTCCGATATTCTACAAGAAAGAGTTCTCCAGCAAATCAGGGGTAAGCTAAGAAACTACCAGAACCAATTGAACTAAAATGCAGAACCGTATCAGATTTCCAAGATGAATTCTTATTTCATATGGCTTCAGAAATATTGGAAGTCGATCCATCAACGACGGACTCCCGATCTCTGCGTCTTGCAAAAAGCTTCTACCATTCTTGTCTGCATTCGCCGGATGACGAGGTTAGTGTGGCGGAAATGAGGTTGCTCCTTCAGGAAATGGCAAGCTTAGAAAATCAGCAAAATGGGAAAGCAGCGATAGCAGAGCTCCTCAGTAGGGTTCGTCGTTTTTTGAACGGGAACTATATCGTATCTCTGGAAGTTAATGTAAATGATAGAAACACGTCGGAACACGCCGTTTACGTAAGTTTCAATATATATATTTTTCAAATGTTGATTTGTTTGATTGAGCTTTGAAAAAACCATGCATAATTTCCTTTTCTTGTACAACATTAAACTCAAGTCATCCATCATAATGACCCATTCTCGAACTTACATAGGTACTTATATAACTATTACTTATGTATATGTTTTCACTTTTTCAGTTAGATCAACCCATGTCTGGCCTATCCTTCTTGCTGAAAGAAATGGACATCGACATTCCTATTACGAACAACGAGCAGACGGAAGGCGGATTACCCCTCCGCCTTCACGAAATCTATCGTGATCTTGCAGAGAAACTTTGGCTACTCATTTATCCCGGGGATGTGTTGAAAGTGGAGAAAGTTTTAGCCCAGATTTTCGCCTTTGATAGGAATCTGACTCGAGTAAGTAAGCAACTGTGAAAAGGAAGAACATGATTTTCACATTATGGAATGCGATCACATTCTTTACTCTCTCTCCCAACTCAACACAGTTTCCTAAGCTGTTCTCTTTTCTGGTACATAATCATATTGTGTTGCAGATTCGAACAAATTTCACGAACCAGCATGACCCTGAAAGCCCAGCAACTTTCTTCAAACTCGGTGAAATCGATGAGGCGGAACTAAATTCCACGGTAAAATGTTTAGCCATCCTGGCCTAACAAAAATCCATAAGAAAATATAAGAATTTCCTTCAGACTACCGATTTCCTAGGAATTATGATATGATCATGCGAAGGGAATGAACCGGATTTAGTGCACAATACATTTTTTCATTCTCTCTTTCATTTCATTCAGATGATTTCATGGCTGTCTGGCTTTGTCAATGCCGTAATAAGGGGAACAACCAATGATGATGGATCTAATCAATCCGACACAGTAGAAAAAATACCGAATGCTATTCTCAGAAACCCGGAATATTTTAGGAAGCTACAGACCTTGTTGAATGAAACGGATGGAGAAGTAATTGGTAATGAATGACGTGTATAAAATATGCTTTTTTGAGAGTGGTTAATTGACACGTGTTTGTCTTTTGGAACAATAACCCTATTGTGATATGTTTTGTATAGAAAAATACGTGAAATTGAGGATACTCCTCAGCTATGGCCTTCATGGGAGCCTTGTATTCAAAAAAATCTTCAACAATTTTAAGCAAGCGGTTGTGCAAAATGAGCTGCCTAGTCCAAGGTAGGAAGAAAACCAAAAAAAAATATGTAGAATTATAGTGAGCTGACCTTCATAAAAGGGTTACGAAAGGTGAATTTAAATGATGTCATATTTTGCATAAACTACGCAGATGGAAAATGTGCTCAAAGCTCACCAACCAATTTTTTGGTTGGACAGTATCCGAAAAATTCCTCACCGTTTTTGATGAAATAACAAAAGAGCAGGTAGAAAAAATCAGCCCTCTCAAATATGTATGCGTTGTGGATTTGGTTTTAGATCCGCTTAGAAAGATTAGCGTTTTTAAAAGCTTTTCATATGCAAATGAATGAATTAATATGTGGGCCATTATGCATTATAAGAATGGGGGCATTAATTATCGTGTTCTATCCTCTTCAGTTAAATCTTACAGTGAAGTACCTCAAAGAGGAATTTAATGCGACATTGGCTGGAGTGGAGTGGATAGCTAGTGACGAGACAAGGGAGTATGCCCAACGTAAGATAGAAGTCTTGAGAACATTCCTCGGCTTTCCGGACTGGTGGCACGATGAAGCCTCCCAAAATTCCGTGAATTCTTTTGTGGAGAACTATTATTTCGATGTAATTAATTAAATGCATAGCATTGAGGAGGATTATGGGGGGCTTCATGTGAGTGAGTATGCTGAAGTTCCTGTATCTTTTCAAGATTAACTTTACAGATGCCTCAAATTACTTTCAAAATTATGTCGAGGCGGTGATGTGGATGTCGAAGAAAAGATTGGCGGAAGTGTGGGAGCCTAGTGGCTTAGTCTCTAATGACCAGTAAGAGGAACATGATATTAATATGCTAATTTCAGCTTATATATTCTTTCACTTGATACACTTTCACCTTACTCTTTTTAAGATGGCCAAAATTTGATTATCCAACTGATATGTTCAGCTACTATTCTGAGCAGCTAAACTATTTGGGTGAGTAAGCAAACTGATTACGGATTCTGTTTTGTTTTACAAAACAATAATAAACTCCGTTTTGATGTATGTAAAAACCTAAGCAATACCTATTTGTTGTTTACTTACAAACAGTACTGCCCACAGGAGTCATAGACCGCTCAAATTCCCTAATGGACTACACCTTCCCGTTAGTGAAAATTCAAATGATGATGATATATCTTCACTAACAGTCTTAATCTATAATTAACTGTGGCTAATTTATTGCTTCATGAATGCTTTCTCCAGGTCAATTCATTATGGATCATTAGGGATTTCAATGGCTCGGAACATGTTGCGAAGCATTATCGGAGGAGGTAAATCTTTAGCTCTGCAATCATACACATTTTAAGTTTTACAAAAGTCAAAGTTTCTAAAATGTGTGCCTGATTTAGGAAAATTTCGACAAGTCGATGGGAGCATTGGTCAATGGTGGGACGAGGAAAGCTTTGAAAACTACGCAAATATTACAGAATGCTTTACAGACCAGTTAGAAGGGACTGAGGAGGTAAACTGATTGAAACACAATAGCACGGAAGTTTTAAAACGTCTTAAAATACGAGATATTATTTTTTTTTGCAGATCCAACCAAGCCGTCGAATGATCTGGGATAGTATTTTGTACAACGAAGCCCTTGCAATGGCTTATGAAGCTTACATTTCCGAGACGGTTGATCAAGAGTTTGACGAAGTACTTTTACCTGGTCTTCAAGACTACAGCACGGAACAGCTTCTCTTCCTGTCTTTCGCACAAAGCCAATGTTCTCATCCCCAAGAATTCCAAGACACGATAGCTGGAGAAGCCTTAGTGAAAAATGTGCTGTCAAATTCTGTACAATTCGCCAAGCACTGGAACTGCCCTCTCCCAGCAGAAGAGACAACATGCAGGCTGTTTTGAGTTTTATAGCAAGCGGAATCCTTTTCAATTATACATTACGTTACATTAGAATAATTTATTAAATGATGATTGTTTTTTACTCGGAGTTGGAAAAATTATTCCAACAGACTTAATATTGTGATACTAACCTATAATCTTAGTTAGCTGTTTATGCATACATGTAAAATATTTATAGGAATCATTTAAAGTTTGCAGTAATAAATTAACTTTTCTTTTAAGTAATCCTTGTAAATGCAAACAACAATTGCAAAATTATAACACATTTAAATTCATCGTTAAAACGTTCGATTTAACTTATCACACTGTAATGTACCTATTTATATTTGACACCATCATTCAATTACGAGTCGAGGCGTAAGGGAGGAAAACGGATTCCACCATGAGGATCTCTCACCGTCCGGTCGAGCCCTGTTAGGTCTTAGTACGGGGTAAAGTGGACCTGCTGAACCATGCCCATGGCCGTGAGCAATGGCACCAGGACCGAGAGTTGCAATGCCACCGGGACCGAGGTGACCCGGACCGAGGTGACCGGACCCGAGGTGACCTGGACCGAGATGGCCACTACCTACTAATGGAGGGAAGATTGGAGGCGGATTCGGGGGTGGATAAAAATGTGGATACGGTCTGTAACCTCCATGTCCTGATGATCCTGCCCAGCCCCATCCTCCACCGCCAGCCCCAATATGGTTGGGCTTACGTACATAGCCCAATTCCACCAAAAGTGGTTTGGACGTCAGTGCAGAAGCTGCTCCAAAAGCTGCCAGTCCTGCAGAATAATTGATCAGTCGGTCATTTAGTATTGGATTGTGACAAATAATTCTGAGAAAAGTTAATCTTGCATAATTCGAAGCTATCCGATCCTCATGCGAAACCGTTAATTCATCCCAAACCTGCTAGGGGTGCCGCTATCAAACCAGGGTGGATTTGTAACCGCAGTCTTTTCCTTTTGTAGTAATCTGAAAACAAATCATATTGAAAAGGAGAGTTTTCGTAAAATAAAATAGTTGAATGATGCTCAAATTCAGATATGACAAGATTATATGATAGAATCCATGGCACGCTCAGATACCATGAGGTTGATAAGGCGCAAATTGTCTTGTATTTGTATTCGATTCACTCGCAGTCCCAGGAACAGATTCGGCATTTGTCTGAGGAGATGTCGTCTGTATTTTCCCTGCACCTTCGTTCGTTATTGCCTGATGAGATGGCTCATATTTGTGGTATCTGTAGTACTCCGGTGGTGACACTGCGGGGGTATCATAATAATTACTGCTAGAACCCACATCATAAAATCCGGGTCCTATAAAGGCACTGGGTGATGGGTGAGGTTGCAGCCGTTTCCATTCGTAATACCTTGTAATTTCATCCGGGTCGGATGCTGGTGGTATTGGAGGATCGTTATTGTTGTTGTTATTATTATTATCAACATTTTCACTTTCACCGGAAACGTTATTTCTGTTCAGAAATGGCCTATTCAAATTGTAATATCCCAAAATATACTCATCATGGGGCCATGCAGGACGGCCATGATGATAAGGATCTTCATCCAGCACTTGGAAACTTATCGTTTTTTCGTCTGGAGGTCCCCATTCTAAAAGGTGGGCAAAATTTACGATTAGGAACTGAACAATTCGTATGAAAGTGTAATTTTAATTTGAACTAAAACATTAGTTTAACATTTTTTACTTTTATCCTCCTCATACTCCCATTCATCATTCCACCTTCCTCCATCTTTCAGTTTTCGATCAGGATTCAATGGTACACCGAAAATATCCCGTTCGCCGGAATCCGTAATTTCCATACTTCGAACAAATTGCTTAGGGTTATCTTCGGGTTCGGACTCCATCGGAAATGTTACTTTCGGATAGGACACGTCCAACACTGACAATAATAAAAGGGCACGAAGCCCATTGAAAATCCCCATACTTTTGACACGACCCACATGTGCTTTTAACTGATGACAAACCCAAACTGACACAAAATATGTTATCAACGAGATTTCAATCCTCTTTACTAACATTTTAGAGATTTTGTATACGTATTTTTTCCAAACTTTGCAAAAGAAAAGTGAAAACATTTGACAGAGGTTTGTAGAAAGTAAGAGTAATACATATAAATTACATGATTGTTATAAAAATATATTTTAATTAAAGAACTTATAATATGGTTAGTTTTATCATCGTTGTCTGTAGTAGGTTTCATTTTGGGGTAGAAGCAGTTTTTCATAATAGAAAATGTCTATGTATTTATGCTATGCTTGTTTGTAAGTTTAATTATTGTGTTTTGGCAAAAAAAAAACATGAGAACTTATGAACAAGCCCAGAAGGCAACAATGGAAAATTATATTTTAAAGATGGTATTAAAAAGCTCACTTTCCATGGTTTGTAATAAGCTAAAGCCTAATGATTGTGATCGAGGATGAGTAGGAGGGGAAATGAGATTTGATCTTAACAATCAAAACTTTGCCACTTGACCTGCAATGCGGAGGAAAAAAAATTGTCGCGAATTTTTGGGATTTCATTTTCCTTTTCTTTTCTACCTAAAATAAAAATAATAACATCCGTGTATTGGACAATGTGCAAATTCATATGAAAAGCAATGAATTACAGGAGTGAATGACACCCTCAACATTGTTGCATATGGACCACCACACGTCTGTGCCTCTATGTAATAATGAGTAATGCGTAAACAATGGAAGACAAAGACATACTGACAATTTTTTGACAATAATAATGACATGTTGCGAATTTGCGTGCTTTCATGCTCCAGATACGCTACTAGGTTGTTAGTTTTTACACATGCGCATAGACAAAGCATTTTTATGACTTTTATAGATAACCACCATAGAGAATGAAGAAGATGGTTGGTTTTTATTTATTTAATACTGAGAATGAGTTAACCTTTGAAAACTAAATAGGAAACTTTTAATTCAAAAGACTTAAGTTAGAAATTATTTTGTCGAGCAATATCTTCAATCTTCCTGACACGTCTTCTTCTATCTTCTGCGAATAGAGTCGAGTCGCGTCAGATAGATATTTATGTATTCGTCTGGCAATTTTTGATTTTATTCGTAAACATTTCACCGATTAAAAAGAGTCACATAAGAATAAAATTAAAGTATGTAAAAAATTT
>JAQGAI010001394.1:0-14882 GCA_034696905.1 Lepidocyrtus violaceus | reverse complement strand
GGTCACTTCAAAAAAAGATATATATATATATATATATTTCCTCATTGTCTGCAGATCCGTACGTTAAAGTTTGGCTTCAATTTGGCGACAAACGAATTGAAAAACGGAAGACACCGGTTTATAAGTGCACTTTAAATCCTGTGTTTAATGAAACATTTACTTTTAATGTGCCCTGGGAGAAAATCCGTGAATGCTCTCTTGATGTGCTAGTGATGGACTTTGACAACATTGGAAGGAATGAACTGATCGGTCGAATTCTTCTTGCAGGTAAACTAAAAAAAAATACAGAAAAACACCATGTAATTTCCTCCGATAATAATAATGTCTTTGACTAGCCGTTCCACCCTGAATAACTTCCATGTGTAGTTTATGGCCCTTTTCCGCGCATTCCGTCAATAACCAAGTAGCATGTTTATTGAGAAACTCCTATAACGAGATTACTCTTTTGCCTGACCTCAATATTTGTACACACCTTTCTTTCTCTTGAGCCAAGTCACTTGCCGCTAAAGCAAGCAAGCAAGCTACTTTCTTTCGTGTGCGATGTGGCCGATAATACTCATACAAACCTGTGCCATATAACGGGAACGTACTCTTTGGTATTAAATAGCTCATTTCGCTCCCCCGTCACACGCACACTGCTTTTGTTGCAAGCCATGTTGGATGGCGAAAAACAGGTACTCACTACATCGTGTATGAATCCCTTGGGGAAAAATTAAATAGCTGGAGTTTTATGAGCAGTTTGAGTAATTAGTTTTATTATGACAAGCAATAAAAAATGCTAAAAGAACTGTCACTAAGTAATCAAGTCAAGTCCTACAGCGGGCTAACGACTCGTTAGTCTATTCATACTTTTCTCTGGCTTTTCGCCCAATACTTAGCTTTTTCAAACTGTCTATATTTCAAATAGTTTTACCCATGTTTACCCTTCTCATTAGGGCTGAGAAAAAAAATCAATTCAGAGGTGAAAGCCAGGTCCCCCTGTTAAAATCCCCGAGTGCAATAATATCTCATTTAAATACATAATATATTATTTCAATCGAGTTTCTCATGTTCAAAACGACGAACGAAATGCCGCAAACTACTTTCTCCCGTCCATCCTTTTAGATGATTTAACCGATAACCATTAGATAAGAGTAGAAGAAGTACCTTTTCTCCACTGGCTAGCTTAGCTACCTCGTAATCCTTCCTAAATCTCTCTATCTACTTCTATCTCTATAATCTTCTTCTTCTAAAATATCTTCTTTCTACTATGTACTTATCTATCTATACTTCTATGTAACTTACTACTATACTCTATCTATATCTATATATCCAACTATCTTATATACGTGTCTGCATGTATATGTGTTGTGTTTGTGTGTATCTATGTGTGTATCCATGCAGCATGCTCACTCTGGGAAAAGAAAATAGGTATTCATTTTTCTATTCTAAAGGACACTCTTTTATACAACATTTTTACAAATCGCCACTTTTATATCTATCTATCAAAAAAATCTTTTCTCTCTCCTGTATTAACTATTCTGAAATGTTTGTTTTCCCTTTCTACTATCAACTTCTCCCATTTACAGGAAAGAACGGGACTGGAGCCTCTGAAACCAAACATTGGCAAGATATGATTACAAAACCAAGACAGACGGTTGTTCAGTGGCACCGGCTCAAACCCGAGTAAATCAACGTTTTACTCCAACCGACTCACTCATTCCATTTTCTCCATTTCAGCGTATCATTTACATTCCTCCTCAAAATCAAACAGATAACAAAAAACTGTCTCATCGTCATTATATTTCGATGAAAATATATAACGTTATATTTTTATTACTAGAAGAAAACAAAAAACACAAGCAAAAAATTTTACTTGGCACGTTGACGTTGACCAATAGGAAAGTGTATAGGAAAACAAACTGGTTGTCATCGAAGAAAGTTTCAATTTCAATTGACGTGTATGGCTTACTATGTACATACATACTTACCACGGACAGGTTCGCTTCTACGAGGAGTTATGAATTACTATAATATGCTCTTGGTTTTTAAGTAAAATGCTAATGATATTTCATGATATGACTATCGAAAGTATTGATCTAATTAAGTAAGTACTATATAGCCGTAGCTATACAACAATATATGAATTCTCTATTTCTAGAGTTCGAAAAGGATTTATGTCATGTATAGTTCTCTTTGTATAACTTTTTAGTACTGGATTGAAAATTGGTTGCACAAGACTTTCTCTCGATTATTATTCCATAAGTGTAAATTATATTTCGACAGCGGATATTTGACAGATATAATTCTGTAATCTATTGTATTAGAATTTACAGCAGGTTTTAGTGGATGAAGGAGAAAAAAAAATAACATTTTTTATAGATTATCGCCGAATTGAATACATAAATAGTATTGTCTTTGATAGGAAACACAGGTCGTTGATACAGTGTCGTTAGCGAATACGAATAGTATTTTGATATACGCGTGTAGCCATTTAATTTGAAGGGGACTTTTTATTATAAACAACCTCTTGAACATACATGTAAACTTGCATGAATTCTAATTAAGCTAATTTTAGTTCCGTAATGTATTTCGATGTACTTCACTGACAGTCTGTTTAAAGCTAAACTAGCTTTGTATAAGTAACCATGTATAATATGTAAAATACAAAAAAAAACAAGGATTCTATAATCATCGAATGAGATGAATTGAATGCATTCATATTACATAAAATATGTACAATATAACTCTTGTATGCCTACCTGTAAATAACTATAGTATATTTATGTTAGGCTCTGGGTAAAATAAATTTACTTCTCGATATTCATGTCTCTTGTTGAATCTGGGTAGTGGGTTTTATAGTACCTTTTGATGACTGGGAAGCTGAGAAGGGTTTCCGCTGAAAAAAAAACTTTTCAGAGATGAAATCCGGAGAACCTGTATTACAATGGAGCTGAAGCTATGAATAAAGTTATTTATATTTTTGGTAGCAAGAATAGTATAATGATGGACTGAAGAAAGGGACTTCAGACAGATATGGTTTCCAGTTTCACTTGAGGTAAGTAATACTGATTTAGCAAAATAATAATTACAAGGAAGAAACACACTAACCAGCTTGCTTTTTCTTGCGTCTTTCGCCAAAGTTTGGGGAAGTAATTGCTTTGATATAACATGCATACATACGTTGTTGAAGCTGGAAATTTTGCTTTGTGGAAGGAATAAATAATGGATAGTTCATTAACTTGCAAGGTTATAGACTTGCACATGCAAACAGACAGGTCTCGTTTTTATCATCCATTGGAATGTGTGTAAGAGCATTTCCCTGTTTTATGCGGGGTACGGTGGTAGCAAAGTAGCTGCACTTGACGCGGAACAGGGAACTACCAAAAAAGCTGATAACTTTTTAAGCTCTTGACGCAAAGCAATTATAAGCGTATTAATGAGCATTATGTGCAGTAATAACTAGGATGAAGAGTGAATATTTTTGCTGATTGATACCGTTTTTCCTAGACCCCTTGAATAATTCATACTTAGTCTCACCAGATATTTCATCCACATTCATAGTTAAGTTGCCATTGAAAATTTTCAAATTTAAGGTATACCGTTATTTATGTTAGAGGGAAGATTTTACGTAGAAGACTGCACCGACGATATTGAAATGTTGCGAACGTTGGGTGTCGGAAGGGAAGAGCAGATGGAATGATAGATGAAAAGAAGGGGGGAAAGGAAGTCCATGCTCCAATACCGACTTCTTAGGTAGGTCCATAGAAACGAAAGTAGGAAATTAGCGGAACGAGGGCTGGAGGGAAAAGACTTGGCTGTCACTCCCCATCACCTTGATATAACCTTGGGAATCCATCTTTTCCCGTGTTTTAATGAGTCCTGATAAGGATGATTATTATGCAATTTGCTATTCTTTTCCTTTCTCCAACCGAACCAAGTAATGGAAGGGACGGATGAGGAAAGGACTCACGTTTGATTGATTTTCCTTTTCTTACTTATGCCTCCTTTCGGATCCTTTTCTTCTCATATTAAATTCCTTAATTGCATTTTTCTATTCTATCTAAACTTATCTTTTTTTTTCTTCTTCCTGTGATGAACTGGAAAACTTACGGAATTTGATCAATTTTGTTTGCAGGCACTTTACCCAGTTAAGTTCGAAAAAAAACTTTGGTAGCAGCCTTGTTGGGAAAGTGAAAGTAAAACTGGTAGTGTACTCCTTGTTACTTTAAATGTTTATGCAATCTATCCAGACCGGGCTATGGTCCGTTATTCCCTAATTCAATTTATTTACTCTACTCCTTCCATGTACATACGTACCTTTGCTGGGATGATGATCATAAACATGTCATAAACCCGCTGTGTACAAACATCCCACACAATCTTCGTTTCTTTAGTCAAGGAAATGGGGTTTAATACTCCGGAGTCATCCATTCTCCATGTGTAAATATGTGCGGGGAAAAATATTGATATTCACGAGCGGCACACATTCTGAACTTTGATATTTAGGAAAAGGTCGTTGAAACGGGGTTCGGGAAAACTGAAAGAAAATGACAGAGATATGAGATATGTGTAGCCTTTCATCAGCATCTCCTTCCCTCGCCTAATAAGCCGTTGATAAAATGTTTAGTCATTATTATGGAAAAACGAGGAAGTTGTTGCCCCACTTCCTATTACAATATAGTGAAGTATCTCAACAAAGGTGAAGCGAAAAGAAAAAGGATGGAGGAGTCTTGACAATGAGAGCCATTATCTGCTGTCGATACACCTACGACTTCTTTTCTTTCCTTTGCCACCCCGCAAGTAGGATTAGCGAAGATTGAATAATGGGGCTAGAGAGAATCAGAAGTCGCTATAGCAAAATGATCTAGCCTTCCTTCCTTTGCTCTTTTGATTTTCCCTGCGTCTAATGGCCACTTTATTTGCATATTATGTTTGCTATGCTCAATGCATTTTTTAAGCGGATTCTATGTAAATCTATGATGTAACTGCATAACTATCTAACCTATATAATTGTTCTTCCTTTTCTTTTCAGATGTTCAACTCAGTTGTAGTCCAAGGAGATATAGATGAGGAGTATCATGGCTTCCATTTGCCAACCTAAATTCTTGCGGTTTACTGTTTTCACTGTAGCTTTACGTCAAGGGGCTAGCTTGTAATACGATGAATATTTGAAACTTGTATTGTTAGGTGTAGAGCATTTGAGCGTCCAAAAAAATGTACACGTCTTCAAACGGAATGCTATATTATTACTATTTATTAATTATAGTTAGCAATTAGACTCCTCCCTGTAACGTGAAAATGCACCAGTGAATGTAACCAACGCTTTCACCAGCGACACGACAAAGAGGAAAGCAGTTGACTAGCAGTAGAAGTATTTGAAGAAATATGTGGGTACAAATGTATAAATATTGCAATGGCTTACAAGACGTATTGAGAAGACACAACTCCAGATAATTTATGAAAGTTGTGGGCGGATGAAACCAATTATAATATTAAATGTGGCGTATATGTGGGTGCGTAGTTTGAGAGGTTGTTAACACGACAACAAGGGAAATTGCTGAATAATGCATGAGTCCACGTGCTTTGGAGAGTTTTGAATGTTTGTGTGATATCTGAGAAAGTTTTACCTGATTTCCACCTGTTTTCACCAAATGACAAGAAAATGTATAAGTGGAGCTGGATTATTTTATTGTGATTATAAATTATGATGATGATTGTTGTGAGAGAATCCGAGCTGTTGTTGTGAAAAAGTGTTAATTATGTGTCTATAAACATACCTAATAGTTTAAAAGACGAGGAGGGAGTGTTACTGTGAGAATTTTTCGCGCAATAAATTGCTTCTCGTAGGCACTTCAGTGTAGGTGGAGGGTTGCCTAGATTTTAGCCTCTTATCCACGAAATCAGCTTACATTATGCATACAGTATTTTTCCTAGAGGGAACACGGCACTTTTCATCGGGTTCTCATTCGAATACAAAAAATTCAATATGTTGTTGTTGACCTTGTACACATTCGTTTGGGATGTAGAGCACGCTCTTCCTCTTTCCTCTCGGTAGCATAATAATACAGGAAGTCCAAAGAAAAACGCCAATACTTGACATGACACTCAGCAAAAATCTTGTAAGTGAACATGGCTTGGTTGGGAGGCTCTCGAAAAAGTCAAAAAGTCAGCACTCCCTTCAGATCTATTTTCATTTTCTTTCGATTTTGGAACCCACTCAATAAAATGGTAAAAAATTCTGGTCCATTATTCCAATCTCAAGCTAAGATAAGGAATTTTTTCTTCTCCCGCTGTCATAAACATAAGTATAAAAACGGCTATAACAAAAGAGAAAGGTAGCAAGGCAGAGATAGGGATAGTGGTAGCGCATCGCATCTGTTCTCATGATTCCGTTGCCCAAGGTATTCACGAGGAAAAGAGGACTTTTATGTAAACACATTTATTTATAGTAGGCACTCTGGCAAATCTTAATGAAAATACAGTTGGCTGGACTTTGGGAACGTGGAGCGGAATATGGATGAGTATAATGTAGCGGAAGAATAATTTTTCAGGAGGGACTCTGTCATAATATTTAATATCCAATTTTTTCTGTCCGAGTACACACACTCCTCCCCAATCTGGCTGGTTGTAAATGTCCCATTTCGAGAACATTAAAAGAAAGTAAACGACTGCCATTTTCATTGTCTAACTGATAATGAAAAGGAGATGGAGTCAGGATAGGGAGGGGGGACATGCAGGGAGAGCCTGAGTAAGTAACACCGAGTAATATTTTAACGGCCTGCTTGAATATGAACAAAGGGAGAACAATAAACGTACAAACTCCTCCATTTTCCCCGTTATCACTAACACATTTCCCTCCATGTGTTGGCTTCCATGGGCGATGATGAGGATAACAACGATAACTGGAGAGGACGGTGAAAAGAGTTGATGAGCCATAGAATTACTGGCAGTGGGCTAGTGGAAACTGTCCATATATCTACTTGGGTTCCATTGGGAGGGAGCAAGACGACAAGAGCAGATTGTTTGGAGATAGGAGAAAAATGTGCATTTTTTTAACGTTCCCTCTCGTTTTAAAAGCTTGACTGGAGAGAAGAGGAAAATGCGTATTCATGACAAAGTTTTGATGATATTATAAAAAGGGTGAAAGGGAATGAGTAAGTCGTAATCTTTGAAGTGAACCTATGAGCTGTGACAGAGAAATGGGATAGAGCATGGGTGGGTGGCTGCAGAGCAAAAGGGACTAAGAATATTTGGGAATGAAAAGGTAAACAGAAGGAAAAATGACATTCGTTCATTCCTTTCCCTACACAGTTGTAGAAATTGGGCCAGAGAAAAGAAACAAACACGAAATGGCAGTTTTTCATGAGCGAGCGTTCCCTGATATTAATGTACGTATACGTTCGTATGTACAGTGTATAGCATGCCTTTGAAGACCACACGAGGAGAACTGATCCACGGTAATGCAGACTTTTTGAGCTCCCTATCAATATATTACGAAGGGAAAACCGACGTTTCACTTTTATCTCCCCCTCTGCTCTCTCCAATGGAACTGGAATACTGCGATCCGAGCAAGGGAATTGGGAAGCGTACAGGTTAAATGCTTTTCCTTTCACGAGGAGGGAAAGTGTTTGAGCAGTGCCCTGCCGGAACCTATTTACCTACTTATTTCGCAACCAATTCTGCCAGTAGGAAGATTTTCTCAATTGACCCCATGAGAGAGTTAGGCTCAATCATTGTAAATAGTTTTGCGCATCCCCTTATTACCGCTCTCCCAACTCCCATTTGCCAGACCTCTGCTTTCCCCAACTACCAAAAATAGTTTCCTCAGTATAAAGGGATAGGTATATAGCCTTGTTGAAAACTTGATGAATGACGGAAATAAAATCCCCGTCTCATCTCTCGGCAGTGAAATGGACTGGAGGAGAGAGATTGTTTGAAAAGTGTAATGTTTGCATTGTCAATCAGCAAAGTTCAGCCAGTCGCACAATTTCTGCTAAAAAACAACCCTAAACGTAAATGCTCCAACTATGCACGGGATGATGATGAGAACGAAGAGAGCAGCAGTAACTTTGCATTTTTTACCCGGTTCTATCCCGATTATTACGATGGCGAGCTAATATTTGCGAGTTTGGAGTGCCTACCTCATGCACAGGCCACCGTTGTGAGTGAATTTGTTACTTGACATTGTCATTACGATAAATTTAGCCTGGAGAGCGTCGTTCGTAGGTGTAATACCTTTTAACTACCTTCACCACCTAAGGAAACCACCACCACCTCTTCTAAAATAAAATCTAATTATGCCCAACAACTAACTAAATGCATTAATCAGAATGTCGCTTGTGTGCAAATAAATTCGCTGTTATGACGTCTCTTCCCAAACAGCTAACAAAAGGAGCGCACTATAAATGTGAAGGTATCATTTTAAAAAAACTAGGAATTTGGTGATAGGCATAAGGATGAGCACCATAAAAACCCATTTATTGCATTCATTCTCTCTCCCTCTGTTTCAATTGAAATTATTAACCCACTTCCTTCTCTATCGTCGGGATTGCTATGAAAAAAAAAGTCATGTCAGACGCGACGGGAGCTTCATCGTCGAAGCAATTGTCTATTTTCGACTTATTGCTCGGCTTTCACCAAGGAATATATGCTATAAAAAAGGACTCACATCCGAATACATAAAATGCTGACATTGTCCTTGTCTCCATCCAAATGACCCACATTATGTGTTTTGATTATGAGGAGGATTTTACTACAGGAGAAAAATAATTTTCACGCTTCAACAATCCCAAATTGCAGGGAGTACAGTGGTGACGGTAACGTTGTAGACGGATCATAACATTTTTTAGAGGTTCCTCCCGCCTAATGATAGAACGTTAGGGGTTACGTTTTACTACTATTCCAAATGACATCCCTTTTAATGGCTCAGAACTTTTCTTCCTTGACGGATTAGGTTTTACTTCCGAAATGTTGAAATGAATTTGCATATGAGTTTCGCAACAGTTAAGCCATTCTTTGAAGGATTTTCCTTCCCCATCATCCTATCCTACCATATAATTCTTTCCACTAATAGAATTTAACGGCTTATTATAAGTGTACGTAACCGCAGCAATTGAAGTGCAGTTTTACAAAACACAGTTCCGTTTCACATGGCATCTTTTCGTTTGAGTTCTCAGTCCAAACAAGGAAGTCGTGAATTGCAGACACGCAGTCAATTCCAGCCCTAGCTATTAATTTTTGCAAGGACAAATCGGTTATTCCTCCTCTCCAATATTGTACTTATCGTGGTCTTCCGTTTCATTACCGACGGTCTCTTTGATAATTTACACAATAATTTAGCTCAATTCAATCTAATTAGGGTTTCCAGTCGGTTCAATTTCTCTACGTATACAACACATAGTTCACCTACCTAAGTATCTATTCCAATACAAGGAACAGAGTTATGTCACGTCATGTCATGTCACGTAAAAGGAGGTAGATTGGAACAGCGTGTTCTACAATTAATTTATCCCTAATTAATTAGATATGGATGTGTACAACAGGAAATTATGAGGAGCAAATTAGTTCCAAGCGCAGTAACGCTGGAGGATGAACTAGTAAATTTAAATACTGAGAACATGCATAAGTGCATAGATATAGCTGTACCGCAACCGCCATGTAACTTTCACCTCCTCTGTATGATTTACTGTTTGAATTGCAAGTGAATGTCAGAGAAGTCTTTGGCTACCAATTTCACTATTCTTCTTCTTCTTGTTGTAATGCTGAACGTTTTGCAATGCTGGCTACAATAAGCGTATAAGGACAATCTATGTTTGGCTTACTTTCTGAGCAAATTTTAAAATCAAAAAGATTAAGTTAAGTGTAGACTATATATTTTTTGTTAACCTTGCCCTGTCAGGAGGTTAAGAAGAGACGAATGTTTAGCGGCAATTCACATCAAATTTGCCGAGCTATAGTTAGCTAGATACCTAATTATACACGTGGATCACGATCGGATCGAGATTATACGGTTTTAAGACGTACTAAACAACGTTCCAAAGTTCAGCTGTTGAAATATCAGGTTTAAGAGAACATCCTAGGTAGATTACAGAAAATTTCACATAATATTCCGAAAATTGAGCTGGAGAAAGTCTTGAGAAAGCTGCAGTTGCTATTATTAGATTTAAAGTGACAGTTGATTTCAAATATTTAACAATAGTGTACAATCCACTCAAAGTAAAATGACTAACAGTATGGTAGGTAGGTCGGTACTACGCAGTTACATTTAAGCACGTTAGAGTTAGAACAGAATATTATATTATATTAAAGAAAATGTATAATTATTTATCGAGGACCTAAACTCAAACGCTAGTTTATTATTGCATATTGGCTGGCCCTGTATAAGGTGTTGAGATCAACGGAACGTGTTCATGGCAAACGGCCATGAATAATTAATTCCATTCATGCTGTAGTTGGTAGAAAGATACGGTAGATTATAATTTTATAGTCAACTTCACGCTACTGCGAAATCTTTTGTAAATCTAGTAAGTATGCAGGCGTACATGAACCAGGATAAAATGTGTTATATATGTGCCATTTAAAACTTAGGAGTATATTTTACCTGTATTAACTAATGGGGATTAAGCTGGTACGGAAAGAAAACTAGGGAAAATTGAAAAGATCAACAAACAAATACAAATTATATTTACTTATGGATTAATTACCTCATTTCTATTTTAACTATCTACATACTTGACTTCTCTACGGAACGATAAGTTGGGAACGGGGCGGCATTGACAAAAATTATTCGATACCTTTCAACAACACGAAAATGTTATAATTTAAATTACTTACTATTTATAGAGATTTAAGAATATGATTATTATAACTACCTACTTATGTAATCAACCATGCGAAGCGCTCTCTATTATATAAAACCCTTCATGTTTTTAGATGATGCGTGCAAGTACAGAGGTAGAACTTTGGACAACGGCGAGATCGTCTGTAGAATTGCATTTACCATACTGATTATTTATACATAAAAGTTAACAACTATATTTAGCTAATATTATTACTACATTAACTATGCTATATTACTACCAGATATTATATTTAAAAAACGGTTGAAAGTTGTAGATGGGTTAGAAATTATTAACTACAGATATACATGATCATGACAAGCAAATGAATTTTAGAAGGGAGAATGCAAATTCTGTTAATTTGTAAGAGAGTAAATATGATACCTAAATTAGAAGCAAAGAATCAACGATTTATTAGAATGTGAACGGGTTAACTCTATATCGGATCGCCCTAACAATAAACTAATTATGTAATACTACCTATTATTACTATTACATGTAAAATAGATGTAAGGAAGGAGAAATGTTTTGCGCAACGATAATTCCACAACTGTTGACGATTTTCAGAATTGTATCGTAGATATTATTATCAAATAAATAAAATAACAAAGTGTTACCAAAATATCCATACAAAAATTATTATTAATAATAAAAGGAATATAATGACTATTTAAATGCTATAATTTCATATTATTATTATTGAGGAAAAACATCGGCAGCAGTAAATAAAGCATACTTAAATGCGATCCTACTTTCTTCGTTCCGTATTGACTACATAGCTGGAAGCAAAACTGAAGCATCACATGAAAAAGTTCCCATCTTGTGTTAGAGAAAGACAAAAGAAAGTTCCGTTTTGTTCACGCTTCCGGAAAGCTAATGTGAGCACCATCTCACGAATCAATTCCCAACTTTTGCTGGAGAAAATTCCCTTTCCAGTTGTTTCCGGAGTCGATCGGCCATGGAGGGATAGCATGCATGGATGGATAAAAATTTTCCCTTCAATATTTTAGCTTTCCTCCATCACCACCACTCTCATTTAATTAGAGGATCAGGGAGAGAGTGTCTCTCTGTTCATACAAAAAGTTATGTTTTGTGCTGGTAGTAATCCCAATACAAATCCTCTTTCCCTTTCACTTCTATTACATAACCAACTCCAGTTACCAATATACACTGAAGACATGCGGGTGGGGGTGTAGCAAGAAAAAGCAAGCATGCTTTCCTCCCTCCCGGTTGCTTCCATTGTATTGTTATGAATTCGTGGGACATACATGCCTTGCTTTCTACGTAGAAAATAAAATTTTGCCGTCTGTACTGTCATACCAATTGCGACATCAATGGATAGGCTGTTTCCACACGGTGGAAAATCCATCAGTTTTACATTTCTTGTTCGCATTTTGTTTTGCAAAATATCATCATTAATATCCCATTTTCTTAACCACTCTCATTACAAACATTAAAATTAAACAATTATAGTTTTTGATCATTTTCCTCATTTGCATTACATTACCCAAAAACAAACTACCCGATTCCCTATCTTTCTATCAGGCATCATCATACCATTATCGTATGAATGAATCGTATCTCTGGGTGGGAGCTGGAAAGGACTGGCTGGTATATGAACGAGGAAAGTAGCATGAAAGGGATGGGAATTGATTTTGTTCCCTCTACATTTTCCAGACTGCTTCCAGCAGTTTAGGCTCATTTGCAAGGAAAGCATTATTATTCCACTGACATAACTTTTTACGTTGCAGATATAGATTTAGATGGGAACTTTTGAGAAAGGAAAAAAAAACGGTGCACCACCACCACCGCCGGGCCACCACCGCACACTGGACTGGATTCAACACAACTACAAATAGAGAAAGAGGATGATGATGATGGTGGAGCTGATAGCACTCACTTTCTATACATAAAGCCATGGCACTCTTCCTGTGAAAGTAACTTCCCTTCCTGTCGTACATTTTCATATTAGATAGTCTTGACAAGTATGAAAAAGGCCAGTTAAAGGATAGGACTATTATGCACTATGCACCTACATAGCTACATAAATATATTCCTGTCCAAGAGGAAAGTGGAGAGAGAGAGTATTTTACGGGGGATATAAAATACTTAAGCTGGAGGAAGGCCTACATTGAATATAAATACCATCAGGGATACATACGACCTACCATGCTGCTGGAACAACTGCGTCCATAATACAATCATCATCATTATTACCATCATCGCCATTATGATACTATAGACTACTATGCACATATGTACATCCAAGAATAGGATCGGAAATATGTAGTCTTTCTCCTCCGTTCATTTCACTCCGTTTGCCCAGGCCAGGCCATTGGGATTTTTTTTTGTCAGTGGTTGGATGGGTTGGTTGGTTGTCGTTAGTTTATAGAAAAAGTAAGGAGGCTTCCTTCCATGCAATATGTTGTTTGCTCCAGGCTGGAGTGTGTTTTGTGGATGTGATGTGAACTAAACGGTAAAGCATGAATTTATTATTGCCGTTAGTCCATTTTGACAATATCGCGTTATAAAAGGAGTGATTTTTTTTCACACAGACAAAAATAGTGTTACAAAAGTGCTAGCAGCGGTCCCATCCCAATTTATTTTTACTAAAAAAAAAAAGATTTTGCTTTTGGTGGAGGGATCGTTAAAGTTTGTTTAAATCATTTAGCGGAGTTTAAAAAAAACGTTTAAGAAAGAAATGAAAAGACAAATAGGATGTGAGCTCCACCGGATATTGTTACGGTGGGGGTAAGTAGATATGGGAGGAACAGGATGAGTGAAACGATTTAATATAGTGAGAGTGTGAGTAAGCATTTTATGGAGGAATTTAAAAAAAAGGTGAGTAGCCTGAATTTGGTTTTGATTTTTTTTAAATGGGCTTGTATTTGATTAAATTGAATCAAATAAAGTTCAATGTTTTTTTAGTTGAATGGAGTAGGAGATGGATGGTTAGGAGCAGCGTCGGTGTGACTATCTAGTCTAGTAAAACGAGAAAAAAACTGCTTATCTGACAGTTTCATTTATATGTTGCAAATCTATCCTTAAATGGGGAATTTTGTATTCAGTATATTTAGGCAAATGGATCTATGCCGATTTTTTTTAACCAGGCTGGCACACACCTGTACAGACGCAGCCACTTGAACATCTGCCGATTGTAACGCAGTTGTTGATTTTTTTCTGGTTAATTAAGGCGCATTGACTATGAAGTTGCTATGAAGTTTCACAGAAGCGGTTTTCCATTCCCATCATCAAACCAGAATAACGTGATCAAATGGATAGAATTGTAGTAGCAAATAAAGGAGTTAATATTTATAAAAGTGGGAAATAGATTCATTCTTAATGTATTCAATAATCAATTCCAACCACCGTTCATTGGATAAAAAAAATATCTGGAGGGTGAGCCTAGCTTGAGTGCTGGAAGGAGAAGTAGAAGCGACCAGCAAACTGGATGTTTCCTAAATTTATTATCTCTCACGAATAATAAGAAATATCATTTTCATATCATGCCATTTTATGAAAAATGTTTTTTTAGAAATGATCAGTAATCTACAATTCCAGCATTCCAGCAGCAAAGAAAGTGCCACATCAGCCATATGTACTAGAAGCTTAATTGCATAGTCAATCAATCTACAAATTATTTTTTAGCATGCCTGCTTCTAATAATTCGTCTTAAAAAACGTAAAGGTGGTTTAAAAAATATATATAAACCAATATGATTTTTTGTCCACCTACAATAGAATGAATGTACAATTGTAAAGTAAGCATTAGACATGCATAGAGTAAACTTAGATAAGCCAGAAAATCCGATAAAACCCCTGACCGGAAGTTGTAGAAAAGGCGGAATTGTACATTCACTTCCATCCCACACACAAGTTCTTTAAAAATGCAAAATAAATGCATTACATTTCACACTTTTTTTTTACTCCACGCATGACAAGGCTGCTGCCTGCCAGCCGCTGACTGACTACTTGATCTGGAGATTTTTAGCTGACGTTTACAAGCTAAACATCTACGTTGCGTTGTTGCAAAGCAACAACCCATTCATGTCATTGCAGTGTG